>JASANG010003415.1:0-76102 GCA_030248215.1 Enoplolaimus lenunculus
AAATCACCATGTTCCATCTTTTTTCGGTACCAGTACCACCGGCGACGCCCATTCGCTCGTCGACGGGGTTCGATAATTCGGCTTTGAAGCATTTCTGTAATTTTCTTCGATATAATTTCTCTTTGTGAAAACGCTGATCGGTAGGGCCGCTGTCGAATTGGCCTCTCATCTGCCGTATCAATGACATGTTTCACATTTTCAGCTGTTCCCAGGTCATGATCACCTGCCGAGAAAATATCCTCATATTCATACAGCAAATTTCGGTGCTTCGTGGTAAACATCGTCCAAAGCACATTCACTTAGATACAATGAAGCAAACTTCGACGACAGCACCGTTTACAGTTACAGATACAGTTCCTTCAAGCTTACGATTTTTTGCAGGACCTTCAATGTTGTTCAAATTATAGGAAAAAACCCTGTGCTCTGCTCCTGTTGGTAGGTTGCAGCAGGTGTAGCGCCAACATTGTGTGTAACATCCGTCAAATTTATCGCCGTTTCAACAGGCATCGAATGAGTTGTAAGCTGACGGGTATTGGACATGCATTTTCTTCGGTCATCACCTGTCAATCTGCAGTCTAATCTTCGGCGGCTGATAATAAGTTTTGCCTGCTTATAAACTAGTTGCAGCACCAGTTTCCAGCAAAAATAACAAGTGACACTAAAGCAGCATACGAAAATCCAAACTTGAAACAGATCAGCGAAAAAAACCCTGGAGAAATCCAAACAAACCCTTGCGAACGATGCTAGATCCAGGCTGATTTGCAGTTAACGTTGCCGAATGTGGTCCGGCAGCAATCACAAGCTGAGAAAGAATTTGCTGTTGCTGATTATATGCGGCAAAGATATCATTAAGCGATGCTTGAGTGCGAATTTTGTCCAATCGATACATTGCAACAGGACGAAATAAGATTTCCGGCAAATGAAGATGCAATCCTGCGTTGAATTGCACAGATATTGTATAAAACTGTTCAATACGCCGTAAAGTACCATCTGCAGAATAGCGATAGGCTTTATTACCAAGAGATAGTGGCCTTTCATCTACTTGTCGACATTTTGCGGGTAAGCTATTTTGTTTAATCAGGTTTGTGATAGGATTAAGATATCCAAATTGCCTTGTAATTCCTACTTGGAATATCCACGGTGCATATTTCGTTCATCGTCTGAATCTCAAATTCAGGATTCAAGAGTTCGTGACAGGGCCAAGTGTCCACAAATTCACCACCGGCTGATGCAATTAAATTGTTTCGACCTAACACAACTCGCATGGTAAGCGTTGGTTTGGTTAATACAAGGGATTTTATTATTTCATGCACCATGGTCATTCGGTGACACACAGCATCCATCGCTTAGGCGAATGAAAAATCAAGAACCTTATTGATATGCGCTTCCAAAGCTTGTAGACTAGCAGCGAATAACTCTCCAGACGCTATACCTACTGCTGAAGTTTCAGTTTGACGTTTCTTTCTACTGTTTAGTACTGATTCTTTAGACGATGAGCTCGTGTAAACGTTCACTATCTTCCGAGCTTAAAATGTTGACACCAGAGGTGTTTCTTCAATCTTCCGGACCGGAATGCCCTGATCCGACATTCGCAATTGCAAGCCCTCACAACTCGTAAGCACGGTTGACTTACTGAAAGTCAGCGCAAGATTGCCATTATCTGAAATCCATTGACTACCACGCTTTGCTCCAGTGAATTCACCCCATTTGATGTAACGACATCGTTCATTAAAATTTGGTTTCCAAATGATGAACTGGCCCTTTTCGACCGAACATTCACCATCGCGATATTTACACTGGGCATCATCAGCCACTGCGGATTCCATCGTCGGCGAATCATGATAACTGTAGACTTTACTTGTGATTAGGAAACAATTTGTTGCACGAAACGTCTTCCATTTACAGCAATGGATGCCTCCGCCAGGGTACTTCCAGTTTAACTTTTTTCTGTGGACCAAACTTTACCCCGGCGCTCCATTACACCATCACTGCATCTATGCTGTGTTACCATCTGTTTACATTCTGCTGCGGAAACAATTTCGTTTATCGTTTCGGTTGCTTTCAAGTTTTCGTCAGTAAAGAAATATGTAGAAGTTTTGACAATGTTCGTTATCTTTGAACAGACGTAAGCATCACTAACGTACTGCACACAACAAATGCTGGAACTGGTTCATGAGTTCTCGTTAAATTGCAAGAGACGGCCGCCGGCAGTTTCCATGTTTGTTTATGTGTATTGTATGAACATATCAACGGATTCGGAAATGACAATGTTGCCCAGAGCGGCGAAATAACAGCGAACAACAGAAGAAGAACGGGTAGTGTGCACAGAAACATTTTTGGGCGCCTTGGACAACCATCAGAATAAGATGGTTGCATCGTTTCAGGTGACTTCACCCCGGTTAATTGCAGAACAGGTTCTGGCGATTCGTCCAAATAGGCAGCAGCATTGAATTGGTTTCGATGTATTGACAGGTCGACTGTCGTGCTTTCTTCCTGAATAATTACTTCTGGCGCGCCAAACTTTAGTGCCGTATCTGCCAAAACTCGTTCTTTGGCCGCCACTGGTATATCGGTTGGAGTTGAGTTGGATACTGTCCATTGCACACTTGCAGCCATCACGCTAACGAATTTCACTTCGGCGTGCTGGAATTGCTGCTTGGACTCGGAACAGACATCGACATTGACCGAGCGTCTACAGGGCACCGCTGACATTGCTTGAAGTGTTTGTTCTCTTTGTTTGTTTAACACCGCGTTAGCATCAGATACGCTCACGTCATCAGCTTCGAACGCACATTTTCCTTGCGTTGATAAGTCGCAGAACAATGTACCGACGAACCCATGATTCCAACCTAAACACGAATTAGATCCATTTTCGTTCACACCTGACTCGTTCGTGCTACCCGTGGCAGACTCATCTACCGCTGATGTCTGGTTTACTATAATTGCGATAGCCGCTGGTTTATTAGGCTTGCGAACAAATGGAGGCGGTCGGCCGGATTGCTGAAGCAAACCGTTACGCGAGGTCGCTGTGTTTTGTGATAATTGACGCGCGCGACAATCTCGAGTCCAATGTCCAGATTGCTGGTGGAATTCACAATATGGTGAGTTTCGCTAAGGTGGACCAGATCGGCAAACAACCGCTGTGTGACCAGACCTGTGACAAAATTGGCATATGGGTCCACAACCGATAGTAAATCGCTGTCGTCCATACATTGGAGATGAGTTAACGCTGCTATTGTATCTAATGTTGCTGTTGGTATCGGTTCGGCGAATATTCCGAAGTGTTTGGCTATTATAGGAAGAATTTGAGCTTGAAGATTGTCCGCGATTGGCTAGGATAGAGTTGACTTCATAGTTTGTTTGTAATTGATGGATTCGTCTTGAAAGCTGTTCGATCAAGGCCAGTGGTTGATCCGTTTTCGCCACCGAGTTACCAGAACTTGCTTCGTACGCACTTGCTGAAGTCGTAGCAGCCATGACCGCTGTAACACTGAAATCCCGCTCGGCGTTCAGTTTTGTTTCTATTCTTTCAGCGGCAAGAATCGCCTCAGTCATTGTTTTTGGTCCCATGACTTTCACTTCTTCACGGATACGAGGCCGCACGCCAGCAATAAACTTATTTCGTAAGTTGGTCTGCCGTTCGCTGTCGAGTGTCATGTAGCTCAACGCTGATTGAGCTAATTCGATCAACGCTTGAGCGTAATTACAAGCAGATTCATTGGACAACTGCATGCAAACATCATATTGGTCACTACGGGATCGCTGCGGTCTTCCGTCATTAAGGCACGCTCTAATTGAGCAACCACTTCGTTGTAATTTTGTTTAACCGACGGCAGCAGACCGTTGAAAATAAATGTACACCAAGTAAGAAAGGTTTGTTTTGTTCGGGCCACCCGTTCGCTTGAAATTTCATCCAGAATTCATTGATGTGCCATGCCCCAAAGTCTTCGCCCTTATCACCACTCAACGGTGTAATAGGCAAGTTCGGACCACGGCTACCCATTGATGCTAGATTAGAAGGCGATTTGCGTTTAGTTGCCTGTGACCGTTGGTTGCGGCGATTCGCCTGCCTAACGGCGGCGACGTGTAAAACTCAGACTGAACTCAGCCTTACCACGTTAGATTTTGGTGGCAACGGAGGGATTCGGTTGATAATTAAAATAAAATTATTAAATATTTATGCACTTATTGTATGGAATTTTGGACGCTATTATTATTATTATCATTATTATTATTACTGGGCATAAGCTTAGCACTGTGACACATTGCACCAGATCCAAATAAATATTTTACGGTTGCGGGCGGACATTAGTAATTCTGTTGAACGAATTGAACGGAGAATACTGCACCCGACATCAAATAGACCACTAAACCCTTTTTCGTAGTAGTCGTGATTTAGCTGTGGATTCACAGTGGTTTTTTACAGTAGACCCGCAAGATCCCTAGGCTTGCTGAAACTGTATACACCTGTTGTGTGGCTTTCCGTACATCACGGCTACGGCACAGCGTAAAAGTAGTGCAGGAACAAGAGACGCTCCGTCCGCTAGGACAGGCAAGTCAACTAAATCCTAAGCAAGCTGATCGATCGCCGCCGCTGTAGCACCAGGCAAAATGGAAAATTGCCGCCGCAAGTACAGCTGGCAACGCGAATTGCAAACGAAGTAAAATCGGCAAAAATTAATGTGAATTCGGTTTATTGCAACTTCAAATATTCTGATTCAAACTGACGCCGCAAACACACAAAATATTCAGATTTTATACCAGCAAACATTTATCGACATGTCAATTTTTAAGATTTCAAAAACATTTAGTAGACAAAACACGAAACTTAAAGCAAGGAGCTACAGTGCTCAAAAACTTAAATGTTTATATAAAATGTCAGAAAACTTCGAACAAAATACAACTACGATAAAACAAGGCGGTGGGGTCGGTACCCGCAAATTAACAAATAACTTTATGTATTGTTTTATATTTGCCTGGTTATACTAACCGGCGATTCTAAAATCAGAAAGAAACGCGAGCGCAGGCTGCAGGGAAAAACAACACCCCACCGGCCGCCCCCCCCCAGCCCAAACACCACCAAAAAAAAAAACTCACACCACACACACACCCCACACACCACACAAAAAAAGGGCGAAAAACCGCCCCCCCCCAGACCCCAACCCCACCAGGCTAATCGAGTTGCGACAACTCGGGTTGAGCATAAAGATCAATTCACAGCACATTTTGAGATTTATTAAACAATAAAGCATGGACAGTAACTTGACAATACCTTAATTTGTGTGCTGTGATAAGCAATATTTAAAGACGAGTTGAAACGAGTTTAACGACGTTGATGTCGAAAGTCAGATTGGAGATTAGCTTGATAATGCAAGTAGCAATATTAAAATTAGCTAAAACAACAAACGTACTTCCTAGTTAATGGATAAGTCAGCTTACCACTTGGTCGGATATGGGCTGGCCATCTTACCGATAGTAGGATACCGTTCTTTAGGAGTCTTTACCCTTTTTTGGGGGCGCTGCGATTAGTTAAGATTATACAAGCCTGCCATCCTGGTCCCATGGACTATCCCTGGACAAGGTATGCTCTATGCACCTGCGCTAGCATTGTTGAGCGAGTCTTAAATTCGGCACATGTCAGGGGACGTCCGGGAGAAGGATCGACAGAGCCGCTAATATGCTCTGGCAGATACACATGATCTGAAATGGTCCGAGTCACGAAGCTGGGTTGGTCATTAGCTCCCGAATAAGTTTAAGTCCCGCCAAGAAATCCACTTGATTTCCCAATTTGGGGGACACGAACAGCCACCAGGGAAAATTGGAGAACTTCACAAATATGGCTGAGCCATTGAATTCAGACAGAAATTTCATGGGCCAGGGATTTCAGTGGATCCATCCCGCTAAGCGGTTGATCGTTCACATATCACCCATGCCCCAGATTTATGATGCCCAGACTGATACAGTTCATAATGGTTGGAAGTCAACGAAGGTCGGGATGTAGCCGAGTTAAGCGCGTTATGAGTTACTCGCTATCCTAAGGACTGCATGACTTCGCGGGCTCTTAGATTCGAAACAATGTTCAGCTCTTTTGATTAAAATCCCGCAACAATTACATGTTGCCTTGGGCTGGGGTGGCTGATTAACTCGTTGACTACTAACGATTTGAACCATATTAACAATATATATATGTCACGCCTTAACCTAGGGGAATCCGCGTCCCATCTGCGAGAGCCAAGCCTCACTTAAGCGAGAAATAACTCAAAACTCCTAAATCTTAGCGCGAGTCCTAGGCCTGAGTAAAACTAATTGGAAACTCCAACTATTCACTGCACGACACAGTGAAATAGTGGAGCTCCGAAAACTCGGAAAAACCACCGCTCGGTTCGCGACTAAAACCAAGACTGAACTGATTTTCAGTCCGGGCGACGGGGGAGGGTCGGAAATTTTCACCACCTGCCTCCCCGATTCCTATTGGCTGCTCGTCTCCTCCAAATTAATCCCTTCGAGCGTGCTAAAATTACGCTCGCTGATTGGTCGAAAATTAACACAACGACTCGAGCTACCGTAGTCCTACTGTAGGGGCTAATTTCTCGTCCAATCAAAAATGTTACTCAAATCCGTGAAGCAATTAGGAGCGCGCTGATTGGCTGCCAATACCAAAGTAAACACTTAAGCAATTACTCCAGGGTAAGGCGGAAATTGGGGGAATAGAACTGATAAGCAAGGCTCAGGCTCCAAATGATAAGGACAGTCTCGATTTAGCTGATAAGGGTGACCAGTCCGAAAATTAAAGCTTAGCTTATCTAACAATCGAGCATACACTTCCGCTGATAAGGAGATCTAAGGTGAGCTTATCAGTCAAGTTATTTCCTACCTAACTACTTATAGTGCTTAAATAATTCACCAAGATATAAAAACAATAGATAAAGACAGAAAAAGACAATAAACAAACATATATATAGAACAAAGATAATCTAAACTTAATTTTGCACTCTACCCTTGTTTGGGTTCGTTCGAAAGAACACAACATTTTTATATTTCATTCGACACTATTCCCAGGACTTGTAATCTACCCTGATACCCTTTTTTAGGCTTTGTCGCGCCTAAACCCCTCTTTCTAACTTCCTTTTTGAGTTTCCCACGCTCGAAATGATCTTTATAACTCACACACCAGATCCTTAATCCCTACTCAGACAGCGGCTAGGATCTGAAAGAAAATCTGAAATTATTCTAGTCAGAAACAGAATTTTGTAATACCTAAGTGTCTAGTTGGATGGGTTGAGTAAGAGAAAACTCCGCAAGAAAACTAAAGGTGTCGCCAGTGCAATATAAAGGCGATCAACCATAATAAAATTAATAGACCATAAACACACAAACAGATACATCAATAAAACAGAGTCCAAGGTAATAAATAGTCTTGTCCTAATCAAGTCCCGTATTAAATTTTCAATCCAAGACTCGAAAATATTGACCGTCCTGGTTAATTACGTACTTTTAACCTAACCAGCAGACAACGCGAGTTCTAGGATGACGCCCGTAATGAGCTCCAAGCCAATGTATAACATTACCAAATAAAAACCCCCCCCTACTAATCCCCCAATATTTAAAAAAAAACAAACCCCCACCCCCCCCTAGTTCAGGTAACACTCAGGCTCAACGTTAAATATATACATATATGGACATGACTTGGTGACCGGCTAGACGTCTACGGATAGGTACAATCGCTTTCAGGGCCAAATTACAACATGCTTAAAGTTGCTCCAACTCATTCCCTAACTTTATATATATGAGATCTTAAGTGTGTGAAAAGCCATTGGGAATATACATGGTGTGGCAAAGAGTTTTAGCTTAATACTTTAAAGTTTTCTTTCTCCCTTAAAGTTAGAGCAGAAACCTAACAAAATTACGGTCCGTGTGCTCAACTTGCCCCAAAACAGCGCAAACTAGGGGGTGTAGGGTTCATTCTCTTCGTCAGCTCAATCCCAGCCGAATGATCTTGTTATTCCTATGCTCACTTCAAGCGGTAAGCTTCTGCTGAATCTTCCCAGCTTAAATCCGTTACCGTTATCCTAAACTACTTCATAACATACGTACATGTGTGTGTTTTTATTCATGTGCACAGTTCTGTGTGTATCTCTTCATGTGTGAAATGTACACCTAGCGGGAGAGCGAGCGTCCGGTTGGTTTTAACTTTCAATTTCTTATGCTAAGCGATCAAATTTTCACAAACACGGGTCAAGAGGCAAGGAAATTTATTTCAGTCTGAGGTTTTTTCCATTTTCGTCGGTTTAACCTGTCTGAGTGTGATCTAAGCTTCGGTTAAATTTTCCAACTGACTTCAGTTTGTTCTAGTCATTCAAATCCGGTGTAGTTTCAAATTCAAGTGATAAAATTTCACAATTTTCAGTAATATTATTCTCGGCGACAATTACTTTCCCGGTGAGTGCCTCCTAATCAGACTAATCCGCTTGAAACCAAAATACTTCTATGAGATTCTCAAACAGTCGAAAATGTGAAATCTCATCCAAGCGGGATTGTAATTAAAAATATTTCAAAATTTTCCAGTGAGTGAAGCTCTAGTCAGTATAACCTAGTTACTAAAATCAATTTAGACAGGTCTGTGAGAAGTTCGTGATTTTGCCTAGACCCTGTATCCTGTATCACACCTCTATGCAGTCCTTTTCTCGATGTACGCTTACCGCTCTGATTTAGTAAACGCGGCCGGTAAATGTTTATTAACCCTCCCAAATCCGTTATAACACCAGTATACACCAGTGAATTACAGGTTATGCAATTCAGTTGGCAACCTGATCCGGAATCCTTAAAGCCTATGCCGGAATCCGTTTTAGTCCAGCAAATGGCTTCCCCGATACCAATACTTCTACTATTTTCCCCAAGTCCGTGCAATCCTAACCCCGTTAGAGTTACACTCTGTTTCTAACCGTGCACTCTAACCCCGTTAGAGATGCACCAAATTGTCCGACCAATCTAATCCCGTTAGATTTGGCCCAATCCGTGGTACAATAATAAACCTAACCTTGTTAGGTTTATTAGACTACGTTTTACCAGGTTCTCCGGTACAAACACAAGTTCCCTGTTAGCACATGACGCCAGTATCCGATACTGGGAAAACTTCGCGCCTCGCGCACTCCCGATTATAACCGTAACACCGTGGTTTCCTTCACATTCTAAGCCACCGTGACAACTGTTAAACTAATTCAACTAAACCTTACTTACCCGAGATACGTTAATACTCCGCCAATCCGTAAACCAATAAAACAATTTTTAGAAATACACACTCCCGAAGATGTACAAAATACGCACCAAATCCTACCAGCTATCAATACAATACTGATTCCGGTCCCGGCTAGCCCCTGTGCGTCTCGACCTAATTTGCATACAGTCCGTCACCAATAATTGGGTGTCCGCCGATGCTAGCTTAGGTCCAGAAGCCACACATCCTGTACACACATCTCCTATCCCAACAACAACAATATATTTACAACAACAACAACAATTTCCAACCAGTAATATAGCACCGTGCTGACAGCCTAGCGATGTTGTTATCCGCAGCTCCGGCTAAAACAATATAAAATAGTATTCAGTGGCCGCGCAGGGCCCAAGTAAGTTTTACATTGCGGACACAGCCGCCATAGCATAGATTTTAACAATTTTACGCCTTGTAGCAAAGCCTAAGCCTAACTTAAGTTCTAAGAGAGACTAGGTGGAGCCAGGGACTCCGTTAAAGTGTGGTTTTGATATTTAGGGTTTTAATTTATGTTTTAGTTTTAGTTTGAAATAGGTTTAAGAGTGGCAGAGCCACCTACATCCCCCCTTCGGCACAGATGCCGAACCTGGCATCGAACAAATTTTATGCCCTATTTACTGCCTTTTTTGCTGTCGCTAAAAAGCGTAAATCCACATCAATAACAACGATTACCAACAATTAATAACAAACAACAATTTTTATTCCTTTTCTTTCTTTTATTATTTGGTTTTTAAAGTTTTTAGTTCCCTTTTCCGCACAACAATAACAATCCCATTCCGCGATCCACGACTAATATTGTCCATGCGTCCGAAAACAGTACCAACTAACTAGCGTACCAGCGCACCCCAGCACCCATAACAACACCCCGAAACCATCACCTAATTAACACCCCAAAATACAATCCACAACAAAGTCAATCCACCGTAAAATTGTACAGCATACCAGTAACCCCCCAGCACCCCGTAACATCACCCCCGAACATCACCTTAACAAACCCCACAATAAAAATCACAGTCCATTACCCCTGTCCATCAAAAATGTTTCCGCCGCGTATACTTCGGCGTGCCTGCAAAATACGCGTCCAATTCCTCCTGCGTCACCAATTTCTGTTCACGTCCCAAAGATTGCGACGTCCGCTGTTGTTGCTGTTGCTGTCGTTCTAATTGACGACATTCTCGAATCGCCTGTCGTAAGTTCTCCACTTGTTGCTTGTAATAACCACGCCCAGCTGCCACTTGCGGTTGTCCCACTTGACCGCCAACTCGCGGAGGGTACCGCTCGTCCGACAATCGTCGAGCTAGAGGCCGTACCCCCACCGTCCCAGCGGGTGGACTCATAGCCACCCCCTGCACTTCTGTTCCCTGTGTCCGGTAATCAGGCGCTGTCTGTGCTGATACGGTTGCCGCACTATACACAGGATTCGCTTGCCTCGGACCGATCCTACTCACCACCGACCCCGCAGCCGGTCGCACATAACCGCCCGTTGGTCTCTTCGGACTAACGCGCGCCCTCTGAGCCATCGCCCTTCTCCTGGCGTCCTTATCAAACCTCCGTTTCAACTCAACCGTCGGACCCCGCACTACGATATACCCTGGTGCCGGTGGGCGTCCCAAACTCTTCTGCTATTCTGGTGCGACCTGCGGCCATATAGGCGCAGCTCTATACACTTGATTCACCTGTCGCGGTCCCATTCTAATCACCACCGACCCTGTGGTCGGTTGTATAGCAGCTTGTTCTGGAACTTTAGCACTAGCGCATTCATACTGAGAGAACGCTCTACGCTTTCTTGGCACAAATCTCCACGTTACCTCACCTGACAGACCTCGCACCTGCACATACATTGGTGCCGGTGGTTGCTCTCTGCTTTTCTTCTGTAGCGGTTTTGGCTGCACTTCTCGCGTTGTAATCCTTTCTAACTCTTCCTGCAGTTCCTGCTTTGCCTTTGTTAATTGTCGCACTTGCGTTTCCAGTTGCCGCTTTTCCCCTATTAGGAGTATCACTTCCTTCAATGCTTTATTTAGCTTCTCCGCCATAGCCGTGGTGCTCCTTTTCCTTTTCCTTTACATTGCTTTCCGCCTGCCTCGCCGACTTCTCTACTCCAGTTACGTGCTCATGTGCGCGTTGGCGCTGGTCCACAGCCGCCACCGCCGCCGCAACCCTGCATGCGTTAGCCCCCCTCGGAGCTACCGTAGCTGTAATTTCTACCGTTTGAGCCCAATCCTGTATTTTACTTTCCTTTGCCTCAGACAGCAACCTCTATCTCTTTTCCAGTTGCCTTTGTTCCAGCGGGTACCGTTCCTGAACTCATGTTTCTTCGGTATCCTTTTCCAAGGTCGCGCCCTGTGTCGAAGGTGGCTCATCCCCCTTCGGCACAGCCAGTAGTTCTTCATCATCGCTCTTTGACTCCCGTTTGTCACCCTGGCTCGAAAGCGGATCAACCTCTTTCGATAAAGCCGGAATATCATTTCCCGCCAGCATCACCTGTTGCGCTGCTCCTTGAGTCGATAGCGGTTCAACCCCTCTCGGTACCGCCGGTATATCATTCTCTGTTATCGTAGATTGTCTTTGCCCTTTACTTTCCTTTACCGTTATCCTTCTTCACTGTCTCCGACATACCCAGATTATCCTGTGCTAGATTTCTGGACGTAGCGGCAACATTCTCCGCTCTCGTCTCACCAGGCTGAACTTCCAGATGTTCCTCTTCACTAATTACCGATAACCGCACACCGCTCAACACCAGACCCAAGGTATCCAGATCCATATCTACTACCCCTTCTCGCTTTTTCATTTTCTTTCTGCCGTTTGTCTTCTCGACAGGTGATAACACAGTTGACGCCCCCGGATCGACGGATTAGACGGCCTTTGTTCAGCTAAAGATGTAGGCTCGACTTCCGATACCTCCATCTCCGTTACATTACTTCCTCTGCTAGACACTGACGCGATCCGCTGTGTGCGGTTTTCCTCCAGACGCAGCTCCTCTGCCTCTGTCCATACATTCGTTATAACAGGTAGCTTCGCCGCCTTCATAATCGAAGGCAATGGATCCTCATGAATTTTCCGTATCCGTATACTAGGTGCCCCATCATCCTGTTCTGCGGCCGTCGGGGATGCAATAAACGGCCCCAGTATCTCCTTCGGTCTTTGCAAAATAACAGAACCCTGTACTTGATTACTACTCGCCGACGTCATCGAGGGCAACGGTGCGTTCAACCCCTGTATTGGTAAGCGATTCGTCCGAAAATAATTCGTTCGACGGGTGGTTTATCCTATTGCAATGAACGCAGGGTGGGAATCACCCTCCCTGCCCTCCTTGCACTTGTCCCTGTTTATTTCCAGCGTTGCCAGCATTATTCTGCTGCACCGCGGTTCCACCGGCACCCTCTCTATTCGCCTTTACCGGGCACTCCCGTGCAATATGCCCCTGTCCTTCACAAACGAAGCACGACCCGATTTCCCTCAACTTCCTGACTCTCTCTGAATCCCATGGCACCTGGTCAGACACAGCCTGTTCACCTTGTCCTGAAGCCTGTGCCTCCGTTTACTCCTGATTATTCACCCGTGCTCGGTTCCCTTGTTGATTTTCGATAGACATCGAGCAGGGTTGTTTCCTTGCTTCATGCATTCTCGGCGCCTCGCGGTACTCCTCTGTCACAGATTGCCGGTTAACGTCATCCTTATTCGACACCCGACTAATTCTGCCTGATCTGTGACTCCAGTCTGTGACCCATTTCACTTTCTAATTTGCTCCACAATTTCCGAAACTTATCACAGTGTTTCGATTTCAATCCCCGTTCAAATACCCGAGTCAATTCCTTGATTTCGTCATCCTCTTCTTCGGATTCCTGGATAGACGTCGCTCTCGAGCGTGCTTGAGGCACCGCCGGACTGCGACCTCTATCTTCTTCCACCACCTTTAACACTATCCTGACTCATTGCTCCTGCTCCTTGCATCGGGGTGGACGCCTTTTGACACTGCAACCCATGCCCCATGGACATGCGCTGTTCTACCGACCAGTTTGCCAACGGCCCATCCATTTCCAACTGCGGATGTGGCCTAATCAAGTTTACTCCGCGTGGCGGCTCCGTCCCGCTATATGCCTGCATCCATCTTATGCCCACTTCCGAGTTATTTCCATCCATCGTGACCGGATTCGGTAGTGCGTATCTCGGTTCCGGTCTACATACGCCCGAGGGAAGGACATGCCTGAATCTACAACACTGCCATGTCCTATTCTTCCCTCCGATGCATAAGCGAGTTCATGACTCCCTTGTCCCATGCCTGTATCCTACGGTCCTCTCATTCCGGCGCGCTGCGCATCTAACATCTTTAGACCCGGCGCTATTGTCTCCTCTGTATTCCTTCTTAACCCTGTTTCCGTCATCGTCTGTGCTCCTCGCGCAACCATAATAGGTTGCCCGGTCGTACTATTCCCGTTCGTCTGGAATACTGATTCAAGTGATTCCTGACGACACATCGTACTTGGTAACGAAATCTCTACGATTTCCTTACCCTGTTCCACCTGAAGCTCGCGTGACATACTTCGTGTTGTCACCCTGCTTTCACGGCCGTGGCCCGTGCCGCTGATTCCTGGTCTCCTACCGTAGTTGGGGCCCTGTACAGCGGCATTCTCCTTTTCCGAATTCGAAACTTCACCCAATCTCTGTAAACTATTTCCCACACCAGTGTTATTGTGTTTTATATATAAAACACCACTTTTCGGATCCGCTAATTATTCGTAATTTTTGGGCCAAAACTTTTTACCCGGTCTAAAAATTTTCTCAAGTACGTGCTCTGAATATTTACGAACCGTACAGTTCCTAAATATTTCAACCCCGAGCACCTCCGACGATTTTTCAACCTTTCCACTTAGCTACTCCCGAAATTCTGTACAACAGCCCTATTCACTTGCTGAATACGGCACCCTTTTTGGAAACTTGTGGCGTAGCCCCAAGTACAATGCACCCAAATCGTTCCTTGAACTCCTTTACAACTTTTATTCGCCTTTGCCAGCTGCTATTTCGCGTCAGGCACCCTTTTCACTCCGATTTTCACCCAAAATCACTCCTTATTAGCTAGCTACTTGTTACAAGTACCTAGAATTCGTGCCGGCACCCACCGAATTTTTCGTAAACCATTGCAACACGTGTGCTAAGCGTTTACTTTCGTCCTTGATACTCCCTAAGCCCAATGTTGTACTCTTTTTGCACCTTTCACAACTTTTCACTTCACTCGGTCCAAAAACAACTGAATTTTCGGCAATTTTACAGATGTTTTTGACCAATACGCATTATGTACGCAACCGTTCCGTTTCAAATTTTAGCCCCGTACTTACGAACACAATAGTTCCTAAGTATAGTAAATTTCAACAGTTTCAGCCCGTTTTTTCCAATTTTCGTCTCTATACCCCGGGGATTTTCAGTTTCAATTCACTTGCACCGAACCAGTTCCACGTACTTGCGGCGTAGCCTCAAGTATTCCCGTCGAACTAATTCACAGCCTGTACTATCCGGTAATTTAAGTATCTGTTGCCCTTTCGCGCACCAGATACGTTTACAGCCCAATATCACAATTTCCTTTTTCGCCTTAACACCGTGGTTTCCTTCACATCCTAAGCTACCGTGACAACTCTTAAACTAATTCAACTAAACCTTACCCGAGACACGTTAATGCTCCGCCAATCCGTAAACCAATAAAACAATTTTTAGAAATACACACTCCCGAAGATGTACAAAATACGCACCAAATCCTACCAGCTATCAATACAATACTGATTCCGGTCCCGGCTACCCCTGTGCGTCTCGACCTAATTTGCATACAGACCGACACCCATAATTGGGTGTCCGCCGATACTAGATTAGATCCAGAGCCACACATCCTGTACACACATCTCCTATCCCAACAACAACAATATATTTACAACAACAACAACAATTTCCACCCAATAATATAGCACTATGTCGTTATCCGCAGCATCGGCCAAAACAATATAAAATAATATTCAGTGGCCAGGGCCCAAGTAAGTTTTACATTGCGGACACAGCCGCCATAGCATAGTTTTTAACAATTTTACGCCTTGTAGCAACGCCTAAGCCTAACTTCAGTTCTAAGAGAGAATAGGCGGAGCTAAGGACTCCCTTAAGGTGTGGTTTTGATATTTAGGGTTTTAATTTATGTTTTAGTTTTTAGTTTGAAATAGGTTTAAGAGCGGCAGAGCCACCTACAAGGCCAATGAGTCAGCAATAAGAATGTTTAATATTTGAAAGTTTCTATTCCTGCACGCGCCATCCTAGTCATTGTTAATCCGGTGTATAAGTTTCCAGTCGGTAATTTCAAAGAGTGCGCAATCACTATCCAAAAAGGTGCAAATATAAACCACTCAGTCTCTAGTCATTATTTGCCTTATGGACATATACTAGTGGTTGAGTCTAGCCGGTTATAATTTGCTAACCATGCGAGTCTAATTACCCTAACCCAGTGGTTAGTACCACGAAATTTCTAATTAACCGAACTGGGCCAATGATTCGCCACTACGTACTTATATGATTACATATATAATATCCTAAGCACATATGCGTTAAAGAATAAGCATGGTGTGACACATACACTTGTTCCACAATTTTAACATTTAGTTATCTGCCTAAGTTAGAACAACCATCTACGCAAGATTACAGTTTCTGCGATCAAACGTTCAAAAACGGCGCGAACCAGGGAGTGCGGGAGTTCATTTTATTCGTCTTGTTTCACAGAGCAAGGTAGTTCGATCCATTTCGACCCTAGTCCCTAACAGCGGTTCCTCCAGAACTGAGCCTAAGCGAGCTCCAAGTCCGTTCAGATACCTTTATGTGTGTCTAATTTGTGTGTGTGATTAAAGTGTGTATATGTCTTATATGTCTACTTAATAATCTCGAGCGCTCGCCGATAATTCTTCAACATTAAACGTAACCTGTGACAAGTTTTAGTCTGACTTATGGATTTATACAATTTCTAAACGGTAACCACTAAAATTGCACGATATTTATCCTACGTATCAGTATTGTATCTCTAGTCAATTCCTAACCATTCTTTTTGGTGGTGCATATGTACACATATACATACATATATATGCACATATACATATACTAGTCTAAGAAACTGGTTAATAAGATATAGTTGAATCTAGTCTATAAAGTCGCTAGTCATGCGATCCTAGTCACTTCGATCTAGCACATAGTGCTACGAAGTTCCTAATTAACTGATCAGATACTAAATTGCCTAATACTGCAAACTCTAACAGTTTTAGCTTTCTCTCCATGGTTATGGTCTCGGGCTACAATAATCATAAAAGATCCTTGAACTGTCCAAATAGCAGACGTTATGCGTCATCCACTTAATTTTGTGTCCGCCGTGTGGAAATTAGACACACCTTTTTCCAGTTACGGTTTTGCAAAATGCTAGCAACGGGAAATTGAGAAAACTAAAATATGTCGAGTGGTAAATTGAGACATTTTATAAACCGTATATGGATTTGGAAATAGAGTTTTGCGTTACAAATTACTAATAGCGATTTTAAAAAGTGTAGCAATGGGAAATTGAAACAGTTTTTAAATAAGATTGGTAAATTGATGAGATTTTTGGTGCCAAAAAGGAAATTGCAATGGCCCAAAAACTGTAGTGGGAAATGGATGGTTAAAACTATTGTTCAATTTCCCTTTAGATGCATATAACAAAAATGGGAACAGGGAAATTGAAATCATAGTGAAATCCGGAAACTATGTGGTAGGTATGACCTAGACTGACCTCAATTTGACCTAGACACACAATAATACAGCGAGACGGAAGTACTGTAGTCTTAGGTCCTACAAATTTGTACAATTTACTACCGAATTGCCGGAACTTTTGGCAAACCGATTTTCAGAGGGGTCCGTTGAAAAAATCAGCTACTGCTACAGGTAATCAAATGGCAACGACTTCAGTGCCCCGTAATAAATAATCATTCTAAACATATTGCAAGAGCGACTCCTGCTTCCAGATTCGTCAAACAATGCCAAAAATGATCTTGCAAATTCACCTGAACTAGTTGCAAGTGTCGCTGAAAAGCAATTGTAGGTTATGATGTACGGACCGTTTTTCCACAGACTGCAATAAACTATGCGTGAGCTTAGACTAATTTTTGCTTAGTCTTAGGCACATGCTTAGGTATGGGCTTATGCTTACTCTTAGGCTTAGGAATATGCTAATTGTTACGGCCATGTCTTTTACATTGACCCAATAAAGCCGCTTCTTGGTTTATAACAACATCCCCCGCCTTGTTTCTTTTGAAGCTGCGATCAGCTGGCCTTTGCGTCTTCTCTACTGACCTTCTGTCTTCTCGATAATTGTAACATTTTACGGGGACAATATGGAAATTGAAAACGAAAATGTTTTCTCTTCTTTTCGATAATAGACACAATATATTTAAATTGTACTAATGAAAAACACCCCTCCAATTTTCCATTGGGCAGTTGAAACTTGAAATGACTGTGGAAATTGAATTTGGAAACTGTTTCAATTTCCCTTTTCTGACGTTTTTAAAATAGCTAATGGTAAATGGACTTCAATTTATCTTATCAATTACTAGTCGATTTTAAAAATTCTGTAGTAGTGGGAAATTGAAACAGTTTCCAAATTCAATTTCCCGTTGCTAGCATTTTGCAAAACCGTACTTGGAAAAAGGCGTGTCTAATTTTCACACGGTGGGCACAAAATAAAGTGGATGACGCATTAAGGGGGTGTCGGGGTTCATTTTAATCGCCGTGATCCATAGAATTTCATGGTCTGGTCCATTTTTGAAGCTAATCACCACTAATGGCCTCTTCGGAAGTCTTATGTACAGGACGCTAATTCAACCATTTATCCCAATATTTATTGTGTGTGTCTCGAGCATATGTTGCTGCTGTATGTGTGTGTCTCGAGTTATGTAATTTAAATGTGCGTTCAGCTCAATTGTCTCCTTCCGAACTCATGTTTCTGCGGTGCAACCTTTAACATTTGAAAAGTGATATTCTATTTTCAACGGGTATATTCACCAAATCTTATGAAATTTTATAATTATCTAGTCACTAGTCAGTCCAGTTGTCTGTGATAGATCGTATCGTCTGTGATATTTAATATAAGTGGTAATTAAACTTGCTAGTCAGACAGATTAGAGTCCTATGACTTTTAGAATTTTAGGCTTTTTATGTGATATCTTAAAGTCTAGTCATTGGAAGGAACGCGATATTTTAATTCTAGTCCTTGACAGCTGCCTTTTTTATAAGAGTTACGACATATTCTTGAGTTAGACAGAAATTACTCAACCGGGTTTTAAATTGAAGCTATACAGGTCAGACGGTTAATCCGTTGTTTTCGCCAATAATGCGGGATTCACGTAACCATTTGTGCGTTTGGTACCTGTTTTTTCACCAACCCATAGCAGGTGATAAATACAATCCATGCGTATAGCTAGCTAGCTTCTACTTATCCATATGGGTAAGTATCAGCTGTAGCTATGGATTGCTAACCGTTGTTTTGCTACCCATATGGTTTTCTTATGTCTTTTGCACCAACACATATGGATAGCAAATTATTAGTTATTTTTTGTAAAAATATTAAACGATAAAAACGTAAAAGACAAATCTAGTTTCTTCTTGCTGTTACAAGCAAATTATAAGAAGGATTAATACTGCTTTTGTATTATGTTAAGGTCCTGGTAAAATACGCCTGTTTTAGGGGATTTCGCAGGCATATTGTGCAGGTAAAAGCTGCCTATACTTTAAACATTCCGTATAAACAAATTTATGGGATATTTTCTGTTTGCATGCCGTTTCACAAAATTTCGCTCATAACGGACAAGCAAGTCTCACATGATTGTGTGCCCCGATTTTCAACAAACAAATTATGTACAACTCGTTATCTATAAGCAGTCCTAACTTAAAACAACACCAGGAACCATTGGGACCTACTCGAGTGATTAATCCGATATTTATTTATGGAAATAAAACATCTACCAGAACTGTGGACCCACCCTACACAACGTTTAAAAGAACAAATACTAGCTATCCAAACAAGCAAAATAACACGACAAAACAAACATTTTAAAAAATTTCTGTTGCAACTTTCAGAAAAAGGAATTATATCAACAGGTTGATCCCGCTTTAAAAAGTATCTAAAACTCATGAGTGTTGGATCAATTAAGTCTTGATTATTACGGTCAGTAAAGGTCGCGGTAAAGTCCGCTAACCTGCATTGAAAGGCATGCAAGCCTCCATGAAAAGGGTGAGCCAGTAATAACTTCCCAACGGGAAGTCCAAGCCTTACACATAAACCCGACAGTATACTTTTTCTTATATATATGGTATCTCCAACACAGCCATGTGTTACGAATAACACTGGTCGGCGATATACTTTAAAAAGAAAGTTTTGAAACATTCAGTTCAACAAATCAAGGAAAACCCTATCATTTTCAGGTCCGATGGTGCCGAGAAAACTAAGGGAGGGGTTGGCAATGTGTGACAGACCCTCTGGAATCCCTAGATTCCGTTCTTGGAGAAACTTCATTTATACCGATTCCTTGCGACTAGAATTTCGAGTGTCACTCCGTTACGTATGTGTGCTTAAATATCTCTAATGTGCCTGAATGCCCTCGAGCAACTTTCATCCCGGGGCGTCATCCCAAGGATCAAAGAACTCGGGTGTATATAACATCGGGAAATTACCGGCCGCGTTACTAAATCAGAGCGATAAACGTTCATCGAAAAGAACTAACAGAAGGTGTGATTCAGGATACATGACTGAGCTAAAATCACAAACTTCTCACACGGTGTTCATCTGTAGTCTATCTGTATGCTGTCTACAGCAAACCTAAGGAAAATAAAAAATTCAATGTACAGTAATATCCTGTGATTTTCACATTTTTCACACGAGGACCGGTTGGGATTGGATTGTTTTAGATTTTCAACTTACCTATAAATGTCACGCTAATCTGAAGTTCTATGAATATTGGTATGTTTTAGTTAAGAAATAAAAATTTTGAATCATCATGGAACAATTATGCAAGAATATGGTTTAATATTCTGACTGAGGTTTGGATACAAAACTTTTTCGTCAGCTCCAGCTACTTTGGTGGTGAAACCATGCAAATAATTCCAAAAAAATTTAGACAGAAGCATTTCGGATGTCCGGCGGATATCCGGATATTCGGATACACGTTTCATTTCGAATACATATGCGGATATTTTTCATATCCGGATATCCGGATATCCGGTGCCCATCTATAATTGGGACAGTGGGACAGTTGGTACAGTGGGTCACTTGGGACAGCAGTATAGTTTGGGACATAGTGGGACAGTTGGGATAGCGGGACAATTGGAACAGTGGGGCAGTTGGAACAGTCGGACTGCTTGGATAGCGAGACAGTCGTGACAGCGGGACCGTTTGTACAGCGGGACAGTTGGGAAAGGGTGACCGTTTGGATAGTGGGACACTGGGACAGTGCGACAGTTGAGACAGCGGGATCCTTGTCCCACAAAAAGAAAAACTACCCAACAATGTAAAATTTTATTTAATTGGATTCTTAAAGGGGTTCCGCCCTCTGACTCCCCTGAAGTTCAGGGACCCTAAAACAGGACAAAGGGCTGTCGCCTCACAAACCCCAACACTAAAGCATATATTGGAACAGTTTTCCTACTCACTCAGCTTTAGCCTCCTTTGAAACTAGCCGTAAAGGTTTTAACTTTAACTGCTGTTGTAGTGACCCGAATGAGACGTAGTAAATAAAAGGGGCTCAGCCTGACAGCGTTTCGCTGCAAAATCCAGCCACGGATCTGACTAGAACAACTCATGTCGCCTACATAGGCAACGCCAATGACCTATCCAGACGGTGCGAGCAAAATAGCAATTTGCGATCACTCCGACGCTTAAAACTTGCAAAAGCATACGTAAATAACCTGGCGTCAAAAAACACGTGAACCGAGATAAAATTCCAAACACCAAATCCGATTCCATATGGATAAAACAAAACTTCAACCGATTCACGACCTGACTTCAGGTTACTAGGCCAAAAATTTCGCACAAACACTTGATACTCATACCATCCAATCTCAACGCGCAATAAATTCGTAAATCTAAGTACACTTGCTTAGCAACTCGCAAGCCCGCGGGTGACTAGAAACACTCCAGTGGGAGAAACAAAAAAATGCGGGTTAACCTATAGAGAGCGTACGCAGAAAACGAAAAGTGCTATCAGAGACAGCAAACGTAAACGAGATCTTAGGCCTAAGAAGAACGAGAAACCGAAAAGAATTAACGCACGTTAGACTGAAAGGAACAAGAAGAAAACTGCTTAAAAGGCGAAAACATCGCAGGAAAGATTAAGCTTAGTCCCCACCATGCGGGTGGATCACCTAGGCTTAGGCAAGAACAGAAACAACAAACACTAACTTACAAGTATAGTAGCTGACTCGACAAACGAAAATTTTACCTGATCCTCCGCAACATTTTGAGCCTGTAATGCATCCAGTTCAGCTTGGATGTCCAGTGTCTGCTGCCCAACCGCCCACCGATCACCGGAGGTTGACGGCTTAAACTCTTTGGCTTGAGGGTTTAACGGACGTGATGATTTTGACGAACTAATATCCATGTTCTAATTTGGATTATTTTATATTGCTACGTCTAGTCCAAAACGCACTAAAACTACTTTAAACGATAATTTGACCAGACTCGCACTTGTAACGACGCTAATTTTTTGAGGACACACACTAGATTATACAGGGCCAGGATATAACTCCATGTCAAAATAAATTGTAATCTTACCACGATTTCCGGAATACCATACGACGGACACGGAATTGGCCGAGCATGCGGATTTTCATGAGTCATACCCTGCCAGAAGGGAGACTCAGCCGCTGTCCAGCTACACCATTCGAGGCCAGTAGACCATGACCAACCTGCCCGGAGCTGCTATGGGTTACCCACAAGCTTAAACTTATGCGCCATCAGCTCACTACACATCGTGCAATTTTTCAGTATAACATTCAAAATGGCAACAATTTTCCAAATGTCACATACATTTTTTAATACCCAAAATACATTATTTAGGACAGAATTTAAGGGATTCAGACCCGTTTGGCAAAATTCAGCACTATTGAAACCCTATTATTAAGCTTTACGAGAATTATAACTGAATTAAGCCAAATTTAGATAGTTATTGAATTTCATAAAATTCAAACCTTTTGCAACTTGGATTTTTGTCCTGAAAACAGTTATACCGCACTCGAAACAAGTCAATACAGATTACTCGCGGTAATTTTCAATATTTTAAGCTATGAAATTACCCACAGCTTACCCGGAATGGATCTACGGAATCTGAGCATCTATACGAGTTAGATCGATTTTCGGACCTGTGCACATGAGCATACAGCAACGCTTCAGAGCTCCGAAACTTCAAGAGCTGCTCATTACGGCTCAGAATCTTCCGAATCAAAGCTCCGCCTGCCGTCGTCAGCTTGCACGGAATCCCCTCGCTCCTGACGCCCCTAACTTTTTCTACCAAACAAAAAGGAATCATATACCAACTGTTAAAGTTTCCACTTTTCCCGTTTTTCAAATCGAACCACACAATTCGATATTTCGATATTTCTCATTTTGCAACCAAACAATTCCTGCCTTGCAACACTCGAAGAAAGCCTATACATAGCGATACCTTTGAAAACAGGAAACTATGTAACTTGTTTCAGCCAGATAGTCTACTGTACATGACATAAAAGAAACATAGCTAGTGAATTCTAGCTATTGTGATCACGATTCTAGTGTTAATCGCAACTAATGTCTTTAATAAAAACCAGAGCAACGCAGCCGGGTATCGATTTTTTGCTGGCGCTGAAGCCGGCTTTGAGCCCTATGTGATAGTTTTTGTTTTTCGTAGGCTTCGTTTAATAATGCAACTTCTGTACTATAATGCGTACTCCAGGTCATTTTTAAGGGACGAAAACGATCATTATCGAA
The DNA here is from genome assembly GCA_030248215.1 of Enoplolaimus lenunculus. NCBI lineage: Eukaryota > Metazoa > Nematoda > Enoplea > Enoplida > Thoracostomopsidae > Enoplolaimus > Enoplolaimus lenunculus. Next base: position 23,268 of record JASANG010003415.1, read on the forward strand.
GCCAAAAAGTTTCAGTATCAGCGAAGCGGATGCTTCTTGGCCGAGGAATTCCGTGCCTTTAAAATCATAAAAACAAATACAATCATCTGTAGTGACCATACACTGAAGCCAAAAAAGTTCAGTATGCTGACTTCTAAAGGGAAAAACTTTTGTCCATCGCTCACGCGCCCCCCTAACCTAAACGGAACAGTAATTCTGGTTCCGGTAGGAAAATCCGATATTTTTCACTACCCGGTTCCGCTAATAAATCAGGCATTTGTTCAGCGGAATATTCCGGCGTTTTCTGTATTGAAAATTAAAAAAATTGGGCATACTATCCAAACGTATTTTTCTAAAACTGTTTGATTCTGTATTTCCAAAAATTTCAATTTGTGCGGTACTACATAATTTATCATTGCCTAGAAGCCTAATGGTGTGTTTACACATAAGATTTCAATTTTCACTGGTGTGTAACTTCTATGTTGTTAGCAGCGGAAGTATACTCTTGATTAGGTTGTGTTAAATATTGGACGTTCTAGACGAATCTTCGGAGTATTCTAAATAAAACTAGAATGCTCATCGTAATTTATTTAACTAACATTCTCCGAAATTCACGAAATAAAGTGTGGAGGCAAGTTTAGCTTCTTTTGAAAATAAAGATCTATGAAACACATAAATCAGGTGAAAAAATTTACATCATGTCGCTAATAATTACACTGTTTCCGCTTTAAAAGTGATAAAAATAGCTTTGAAATGAATTTTTGGGTAAGAAGTATTTTTTGTGTTCCGGTTCCAGTATTTTGTTAACCGCACGGTTCCGGTTTTGGTATTTTGCAATTCCAGTTGCACCCTGCCACTAACCATATGTTTTAATGTTTCGGTTGATAATGTTAAACTTGCATAAGATAGTATTTTTCAGGCTTATGGTAATGGCAGATATTGATTTAATTTATTTTAACTCTCCGAAGCTCATTCGACTGTTTATACTGCTTGTATCGTTAGTAATTGTACGGAGCGCTGAATATGATTATACAATCGATGTGCCTGCTGGCCGGTTGAATTGTTTCTTTCAAACGGTCTCTGACACCAAACACGTTTCAATGGAACTTGATTATCAAGTAATCGATGGCGGCGATTTAGACATAAATTTTTATCTTACCGACCCTTCAGGTACCGTCCTAGCTCAAGACGTCCGTAAAATGGACTCAACCCATAAAGTTGACACAACCAGAACCAAAGGCGATTATCAAATATGTTTCGATAATACATTTAGTTATCAAGCGTCAAAAATGATCTTTTTCGAAATATTACTTATGGACGAAAGCGGATTTACTGATGACGCGTTTGGTGGCGGCGAAGAACAACTAATGAATCAGGTGGAAGAAGCTGCTGAACGATATGAAAGTTCAAAGTCGTCGCTAACGAATTTAAAATCAAATTTAAATCGCGCCGAACATTTACAGTCGCTTCTGCGAGCATTCGAAGCTCGGGATCGAGCGATCATGGAAGTCAACTTTGAAAGAGTTAATTTTTGGTCAGTGGTCAACGCAGTGATAATGCTGAGCGTTGGATTGCTACAAGTGTATATGATTCGTAGTTTATTTGAAGAAAATTCGAAAGTTGGGCGATTGATTAGGTCGAAATGAGACATTATAGCGACTATTGGACATCAGAATTGCTTGCGGCATAGCAGGCAAAGGTGTGAATGAACCGAATGCTGGTCATTTGTAGGTCGGAAAATTCCGTTATCTGCACCCAGCAGCTATAATCATGTGTGATGTACCACAGGTCACAAAATTTCGATGCCTGGATTTGATAGGCCGCGCACTTTTGCAATTTTTGTGAAAGATGCATTATGTGCTAAACAGTTGACAGAAATTTTTTTAACTGATTATATACTCTACATACATCCTCTTCTTAGCTATCAAGAAATGTCTATGCTTTGTTGCTGTGGCTACATGTTGTAGTGTTTTCGTAAAAGAGTACCCGAGTCGTTTTCTTAAAGGTGAAATTATGAGTTTGTTATACATCTCTCCCGGGGTCAGGGACAATTTTTCAAAATGATTTGTAGTTGTGACTGTTCAGTTTTGGTTAAAATGAAACAAAAATATATGTATTTGTTTCAACCTTAAATTCAGTCTAAATCTCCAACGTATTTAAATGGCAGCAACAACTTCATGAGAAAAAAATCTAAGTTCGTATGACCTCTCTCTGAACATCTGATATTTTGTGCCTTTGCCCGCAACGCCGTATGGCCCCGGAACACCCAACATTTTATTACTTTCAAGTAAAATAGCGATGTATTGATATTTCACCAAATTAAAATTGCGCGAGCATGTGGAATTGCGTACCAATGATCAGGCAATTTTACATGCAAGACTTAATATTGACGCGTCAAATCATTGTTGCTTCGATCGGGAAATGATCACTAACCTTTACGACCTGAAAACATTGATAATTCAGTTAAAGCCTGAAAGCAAAGCAATTCATTAGCATAAAACTAAGTTTTTGTGGGATGAGTATTTTTTATGTTTCTCGTGTACTTTGGGTTTCGTTATTTTTATGCTGGCTAAATTCAAAAGTGCAAGATAAATGCTAGCTAGTAAGTAAATTCGACTTAATAATACACTTCAGTTGAAATTCCGGTCAGTATATATCTTGAAAAATGTCACTATTTATTATATACGTATATTTTACAATATGTTTTACAAACTAAGTCCATTTTACCTGCTTTTTATCAAGCTTGTATTTCTTCCCAAAATTGAAAATATGAAATTTCGGTATATGAAGCTTCATCATACCCGCAGCGATTAGCCTGAAATAACCATCATCAGAAAATCAGCAAGTTTGTGTTGGTTAATGCTAACTTCATAGGGACCCATAGTGAAATTTTGAATGTTATTCATTGGTGATCGTCGTGTTTAACATGTGAACTTGGAATACTTTGTTTATAATTTAAATAAAACTTGTTTTGTTTATAAACTTTTCCGTATGGATACTGACATTTTATAGGTTGTTGTTAAAATAAGCTATTCCATCAAAATTTATAAGAACATGACCGGTTTACCTTCGGATTCGGAAAAAATTTTATCAACCTCCTGTTTTAGCTTTGGTATTTCTAACCCGCGGTTCACGTTCAAATCGTAAATGCTCACCGGTCATAAGCGCAATGAGAATTTTTCGTCGTAGTATCAGCATAGTCGTTGATAATCCATTGAAATTTTGGATCGTTGTACAACTTATTCTTGATCCGATCACGTTTTGTGAAGTAACTACAGTCAGCGTTCAAATCGCCTATTATCAATGCTGCCTATAATTTAGAATTCATTAAACAGTTGCTATATAATAACCGCTGAGATAGCAAAACCTGACAGCTATGTATGGGTAACTAGCAAACCAAAAATGGTGAACTTTGCCAACAATTCGATGAGAGGAACGCTAAACGCCCATAAATGTAATGCATTGCATGTCAAACAGACCTGGGCTATATCATAGTTGATACATGTAGCATATATACTAATTGCAGAATGCTGAGTCAACAGATGGATTTTTGTTTATTTGGTGTAATATAGAACTCGTTTATCCATGCCTTGCTTACACTGGTATTAAATCGTTTTTCGCCCAGCCCATATATTCTAACCAATTCATTGAGCTCGTTCGGAGTGTCTTCTGGTTTCGAATGCAGTCCAACAATGAAAAACTCTGTTAGGTCTGAAAAACATTCTATTTGGTCACATTGAAATACATGTCGCTGACATATTTTTGCAAAGCATCTATAGAAATGTTTCCGAAACGGAATTTGTTTAGCTGATTTTAGTAGAATAGTAAAAACCAGCATTTCTCCTGGATCTAAATGATCGCTTTGAAATTTTCTGTGGGGTTGATATTGCCAAAGTAAGCATATGTAGCGATGTGTATCTATATAATTAACCCCTTCTCACATTGAGTTGCCTATCGGCAACTCAGCACAGTGTATATACGTTAAATAATATATCGCACCGCGTTTAACAATCGCAACACGTATATATACATAGTACTAAATCACCTCAAGACGTGAGAGCCTCCTCGGGCTCGAGCGTCAAGCTCCTATAGCTGAGTTGTGATGATATACGCCTCCCACTCCAGTCACTGGAGTTCGAATCCTAGCATAAAAGTAGGTCTCAGGGAAAATAGAAAATATTCATGTGAGAAAGGGTTAAAGCTGGAAAGTGGAATGACCCACATACATATTTTGGACAGTTTTCCAGCGTTACTTTGCTTGCAATGATTTCTTTAAGTATACACACGAAATTGTTCCGTGAAAAGATAATCTGCATGCAGATTTTTGCGCACTCGCTAAGTTTTGCGCCTTGTGCAAAACAGGCTGCCTAGTTTATTTTACTTCCGATGTTTATCTGACTGGGAACAAACGTATAGTAAAAATTACGGTAACGGATTGTGATCAAAATAGGTGAAAACGGATCTTGAAATACAAAAGTGTTCAAAGATGATTTATTTTTCTGTCAACGCAATTGAGGAATGCAAGTATTCATAGGGCTTTTTTAAGTTTTAAAGAAACTAGCGGATGTATCGAAATTTTTTTGGATGTATTTTTTATTTAACCCCTTCTCACATTGAGTTGCCCATAGGCAACTCAGAGCAGTGTATATACGTTACATAATATATATCACAGTGTTTAACAATTGTAACACGTATACATAATACAAAATCACCGCAAGACGTGAGAGCCCCCTCGGGCTCGAGCGTCAAGCTCCTATAGCTGAGTGGTGATGGTATACGCCTCCCACTCCAGTCACTGGAGTTCGAATCCTTGCATAAAAGTAGGTCTCAGGGAAAATAGAAAATGTTCATGTGATAAAGGGGTAAGCGAAAATTTTTCAATTTATTATCTATAACCCCTTCTCACATTGAGTTGCCCATAGGCAACTCAGAGCAGTGTATATACGTTACATAATATATATCACAGTGTTTAACAATTGTAACACGTATACATAATACAAACTCACCGCAAGACGTGAGAGCCCCCTCGGGCTCGAGCGTCAAGCTCCTATAGCTGAGTGGTGATGGTATACGCCTCCCACTCCAGTCACTGGAGTTCGAATCCTTGCATAAAAGTAGGTCTCAGGGAAAATAGAAAATGTTCATGTGATAAAGGGGTAAGCGAAAATTTTTCAAATTATTATCTATAACCCCTTCTCACATTGAGTTGCCCATAGGCAACTCAGAGCAGTGTATATACGTTACATAATATATATCACAGTGTTTAACAATTGTAACACGTATACATAATACAAAATCACCGCAAGACGTGAGAGCCCCCTCGGGCTCGAGCGTCAAGCTCCTATAGCTGAGTGGTGATGGTATACGCCTACCACTCCAGTCACTGGAGTTCGACTCCTAGCATAAAAGTAGGTCTCAGGGAAAATAGAAAATGTTCATGTGATAAAGGGGTAAGCGAAAATTTTTCAATTTATTATCTATAACCCCTTCTCACATTGAGTTGCCCATAGGCAACTCAGAGCAGTGTATATACGTTACATAATATATATCACAGTGTTTAACAATTGTAACACGTATACATAGTACTAAATCACCACAAGACGTGAGAGCCCCCTCGGGCTCGAGCGTCAAGCTCCTATAGCTGAGTGGTGATGGTATACGCCTCCCACTCCAGTTACTGGAACTCGAATCCTACCATAAAAATAGGTCTCAGGGGAAATAGAAAATATTCATGTGAGAAAGGGTTAATATCGAACAATTGAAGCATAAATGTAATGAAAAATTGCAAGATATATTCATGATTTAGCCGAAAGTCGATCTCTTCCGGAAGAAAACCTCCGGTTGTTCCTTGTTGTTCACCGGCTCAATTTAAAGTCTATACTTTCTGATTAAATACGCGCTTTGGCTAGTTTTGTTGACAACCGGTTCCGACTGTGGTATTTTTCACCTCTGTTGTACCCTGATCGCCTGTGTGTGTAGTTTGTAATAGTCCCGCCATGAAGAACTCACTTGACATCTCGGTGTTAAATTTAACAAGAAACGGAGGTCGTTCAAACTTTTTGGACTTCGGACTGTACGTGTCCTGTACTTTTGCGCGGCTGAAACAAAACAAATCAAATAATAGTTTTTTCTATGTATACATCGCATCGCTTAGCCTTTAGCTTAGATTTAGACTACGCAAAACAGAAAGCGCGGGTTTAGTACAAAAATTTGAGTTACTTTTTACGTTCAAAGTTAAATACGTTTTTATAGGCTTTTTGAGAATTGAAACATAGAGTTATATTTGATGCAAAAGATCGGAAGCAATTATTGCAATTTTGCAAATAAGTAACTTAAACCTGTAACTGAAAGAAAGCTAGTCTAATTCGCATTGGACTGCTTAGGCCGTTTTCCAACAGTAACGCATTAAAATATGTCAGTTTGATTGACCCTTTCCCTTAAAAAAGGAGAAATGTAAACGTTGTACAGGTCAAGTATAAGGTGTACTTTACCTTTAAAACAATGAATTAGCCCAAAAAGCATCGCGACGGTGGAGACGGTGGATTGGAAAATTGTTTAATTCTTAAGAATTAAAAACAAACATTTATTGTTGGAAATCAGGAATTGCAAAAATGTTTGAAATAGAATTTAAACAAAAAATTAAACTTACCGATAGAAAAACGCGTATTGTTCTTTGCTATCAGTGCGGCCAGCCCGCTCACTGATAACCATCGAATACTTGTTGCCATCTTTCAGGCGGCTAAAATTATTAATTGACAGCTCGCTTAGGTTTAAGATGGTTTTTCCTAGTTGAAATTGAAACACGTGCATAGCAGGGAGCTTGGGCCAATTGTAAAGAACAGGGGCGGAGCAGTGTTATAAGCATATTCCTAAACCTAAGTCTAAGCCAAAGCCTAAGCCAAGCAAAAATATTCTAAAGCTTAAGCTTACTATATTCTTGTCCCCCAGAAAACGTTCCGCCCCTGATCTTTGCATGGGCCAATCTTTGCAATTAAAGCTTTCAAAATTGCTCTAAAAGTCGGATAACCAGCTGAAAGGCAAAACTTCTATGAGAACACAAAAAACTGCATTGCCAAAATTTCCACAACCTTTCATAAAAATTCTGCCGGTTTCGGAGACATCCCTCGAACTAGCTTAGTAAAGTACAGCGCAACCGTATAAAAGTAAATTGAATTCTACAGCTAGTTTGCGGAATCCAGCCAGTCCTAAGACTTTACGATCACCGTGTTTTGCTTGGTCTCTGGCGTAGCTGCTGTTGTAAAGCACAGCTTGTATAAATTACTACCGTTTTGCTTTCTTCTTACTTATTGACAGTGTCTAATAATGAGTAGATAGAAGTGTTGGAAGAATCGCGGATTTCCATTATCAGAGTAATATCGCATCGTTTTAATATCTAAAATTATTACCACGTCAAAAAAGTTATGTTCTTCATTTAGAGGTGGATGTTTATCCGCGCTTTACACATTATCTACCAGTCGTAGTGGGACTACATTTATTGAGCGAAGCTCGAACACACGTAAGCAATTAAGGTAATATGCAAATTAGTTATTAGCTAACTATCCATTTATCGGTTTTGGAGGTTTGTAAACAATTTCCTCAGATTCCTCGAGCGCAAAAACTTTTCACCACCCTAATAATTATTGGAATAATTCAAAAAGTCCTACTTTTGTCTCGTCATATTAAGCAAAGATGCAAATTATCTATTAGCTAACTATTCGATAATCGCCTTTAAAGGTTTGTAGACAATTTATTCAGATTCCTAGCACCCGAAAACCCTTTAGTGCTGAAATTATATTGCTTTTAACCTTAATAATTATTGAAATAATTTAAAAAGCCCAAATTTTGCCTGGTCAATTAAGCTAATATGCAAATTAGCTATTAGCTAACTATTCAATTATCGGTTTTGGAGGTTTGTAAACAAATTATTCAGATTTCTCGCACCTAAAAACCCTTCAGTGCTAAAATTATATTGCTTTTAACCTTAATAATTATAGAAATAATTTAAAAAGTCCTAATTTTGCCTGGTCAATTAAGCTAATATGCAAATTAGCTATCAGCTAACTATTCAATTATCGGTTCTGGAGGTTTGTAAACAACTTATTCAAATTCCACGCCCCTAAAACCCTTTAGTGCTGACTAACTGCTCAATTATCCGTTTTGGAGATTTGTAAACAGTCTACGCAGATTTCTCGCACCCAAAAACCCTTTAATGCTAAAATTAGATGGCTTCTAACTGTAATAATTAGTGAAATATTGTGGAAAGTCCTAATTTAGGCTTAATTAATTATGAAAATTAGCCTGTAGCTAATAAACGGCTTAACATCTTCAAACCCCAATGCGAGGTTAACACCCCAGGATAATTGGATTTCAAACAAAAAAGTTTATTAAAATCGGTTCAGCCGTTCCTGAGATTCTTTTCGGACGGACAGACGGACAGACGGACAGACGGACAGACGGACATCCACCTTTCGACCCCCAAGTACAAAACATAAAACGCTTCGCGAAACTCCGAGCTTCGCTCAATGAACATGGCCCGAGAGTGTACCTATCATAGCACAGATTACTTCCTGTTATTTTGGTACGGAAATTGGGATTTTGAGAAACTGAGATTTTACAAGGGAAACTGGGGTTTAGGCAAATGGAGCTTAAGCCCGGAAAAATGGTATTTTGAGAAATTGAGAGTTTGACACATTGTGTGTTTAAGCGGGACATTGCGTTTTTGTGCAATCTTTTTCTCTCGGGATTTTGAGAAATTGGGATTTTTTATTTTTTAGCTTGGGGTTTTGAGATAGGGATTCTCGGCACAACCTTTTTCACTCGGGATTTTCGGAAATTAGCATTTATGGCGCAACCTTTTTCACAAAATTTTTGGGGACAAGAGTTTAGCAAGAGAGTACCTAAAGTACTATATGTCAAGCACAAATTGTATACTTATGTAAAACTAAAATGTTGTCCGTAAACATTAAGCATTAGCTATGATGCATAGGAAATTCATCTCCAACTGTACGCTCTCATGTACTAGCGATTTCATGTTCTGTTTTTCCTTCCAAACAGGGTTTTAACAATGATGCGGCCGTTTGTTGCACAGTAATTTCCAGAGAAGTGATTTTAATTCAGATTGAGTTGAATTTGCGCAGAACCCTGGGCGTGGAATTAGAACTGTTAAAAGTCAGAATTATGCATTGATTGAGCTCATTGTGAGTTAATTAACCAGCTAACCCGAAATTAAATCAGCTCAGAGTGAGTTAATATTTTACTGTTAATATTAACACAGAAATAACCGAACATAAAACTCTATTCTCTACTTGAGTAATCAACAGATTGGAATTTACAGTGTGTTTTCGAAATTGTTATTCATGACCCATATTCCGCAATTTTTTTACACATACTTCTGACACTTTCTTTCATTAAAATTTTTTATTTCATTTAAGATCAAATGCTGCAAAGTTGCTAACGTGTATCGGTTAAAACTCATAAATCGTGACTCACACGTTTTAATGTTTCAACAACTTTCTCCTGGGACATTTTCTTGGTTCCAAACACTTGGATATTGAATCCACATATTTTGAGTTCACCACTACAGCTTTGAACGCTGTACATTGCGGCAAAAATAATCAACGCAAGACGCATTTTAAAATAACCTTTTACATATGATTGTCGTATAAAACACAAGGCCCATGTATACTTGCCTGCCGTCCCAAAATCCCACCGTCCCAGCTAAAAATTGATAGCTCTAGTTTGTGGTGGGATTTTGTGATTTAAATAGAATTCATTGCAAACAATTCCTTTGGCTATGTCTTTGGCTTTAGGTTTAAGATTAGGCAATCCCTCTCAATATTAGGTCTAGAATTAGACAAGACTCAATCCTAGGTTTAGGCACGGTTCTGTCTTTGGCTTAGGTGAGAATTAGGCGTTCTGGCATTGGATTTGGCGTAAAGCTGTAAAGCTTAGATGTATAAACTTTAGAAATGCCTTAATACCTTTACTTAAGCTTAGGCTTCGACTTAGGCAACTGCTTAGGCTTAGGTTAAGCTTAGGTTTAAGCTTAGGCTTTAAGCATAGCCTTTAGTAAAACATAGATCAAATGTTAAGTGACCCTGAGGCTAAATCTTAGGCTTAGGCTTAGGCTTAGGCTTAGGATTTCATTTTTGGAGCAGACTTAGGCTTTGGCCAAACGACCACTGGGCTAAACTTAGGCTTAGGCTTAGGCTTAAGCTTAGGCTTGTTATTAGGTTTAGGCTTAGGCTTTTAGGCTTCTGGAGTATCCCACATTCGACTATATCTCGAAATGCCAAAATCCCATTACGCTTAGGCTAAGGCTTAGGCTTAGGTTTGGCTTTGGTTTAAGCATTGATTAGATCATAAATGATCCTTGGACAAAACCTTAGGCTTAGTATTAGGCTTGCGCTTAGGTTTAGGTTCAGTCTTTAGAAGCAGGCTTTGGTTTAAGCATATATTAGCTCTTAAATGACCCTTGGACTAAACCTTAGGCTTAGGCTTAGACTTAGGCTCAGGCTTAGAGTTAGGCTTAGGCTTTGATTTATGCTTAGGTTTTAGGAGCAGGCTTTGTTTAAACATGGATTACATCTTGAATGACCCTTGGACTAAACCTTAGGCGATACGGACTCTTATTGATTGGGACTCAAAATGGGCACCCCCTCTAATTACCCCACACCCTCTTATTCCGCTCACTACAGTAGCTCTAGGAATAGGCGTTGGTTTAAAATTGATTAAATTCTAAATGACCCTTGTTGCTAAATCTTAGGCTTTAACCTTAAACTTGGGCTTAGGGTTAGACTTACGTTTATGCCTAGGCTTTAGGAGCATTACACCAACTACCATATCCCGAAATCAAAAAATTCCAACTTCGACCATGTCCCGAAATATCAAAATCCGAAAACACCACCTTCGACCATATCGCGAAATCCCAAAATCCCACTTCCACCTTATCCCGATATCCCAAAATCCCAAAATCTCACCTTCTACCAACATCCGAAATCCCAAAATCCCAAAATCCTATCTTCGACCATATCCCGAAATCCCAAATTCCCAAATTCCACCATATCCCGAAATCCAAAAATCACAAAATCCCACCTTCCAACATATCCCGAAATCCTAAAATCCCAAAATCCCACCTTCGACCTTACCTCAAATTATTATGATGGAATGGTGAGATTATGGGACGGTAGCGAGGTTTACATGGGCCAACACAAGATCGCAATATCTATGTAATCATAGCAAAATAGCTCACGAGAGAAGCATGCGAGAAGGCAAATGCAATTTTGATAATTTATACCGCGGAAGCATACTATTTTTTAATAAAATTTTACATTCAATATACAAACTTTTCTTACTTCATTACTGAGAGGAGACGGGTTTCTTTGCGAGACACCGGTCGCTGCGCCTCTGTATAAAAGTTTTGGCCCATGTAAACCTCGCTGCCATCCCAAAATCCGACCATCCCATCATAAGAATTTGATGTGTGGTCGAAGGTTGGATTTTGGGATTTGGGGATATGGTCGAAGGTTGGATTTCGGGATTTTGGGATTTTGGGATATGGTTGAAGGTTTGGGATTTTGGTATTTCGGGATATGGTCGAAGGTGGGATTTCGGGATATGATCGAAGGTGGGTATTTGGGATTTTGGGATTTCGGGATATGGTCGAAGGTGGGATTTTGGGATTTTGGGATTTCGGTATAAGGTCGATGGTTTTATTTTGGGATTTCGGGATATGGTCGAAGGTGGCATTTTAGGATTTCGGGATATGGTGGAAGGTGGGATTTTGGGATTTCGTGATATGGTCGAAGGTGGGACTTTGGGACTTCGGGATATGGTCGAAGGTGGGATTTTGAGATTTTGGAATTTAGGAATATGGTCGATGGTGGGATTTTAGGATTTTGGGATTTCGAGATATGGTTGATGATGGGATTTTGAGATTTCGGGATATGGTGGAAGGTGGAATTTGGGTTTCGGGATATATAGTTGAAGGTGGGATTTTGGAATTATGGGATTTCGGTATATATATATATGATCGAAAGTCAGATTTTAGAAATTCGAGATGCGGTCGAAGGTGGGATTTCGGGATTTTGGGATATGTTCAAAGGTTGGATTCTAGGATTTTGGGATTTCGGGATGTGGTCGAACGTGAGATGGAAGCCTAATTCTAAGCCTAGACATGAGCCCAAGGCTTAGCCTAAGCCTAAGCTTAAGTCAAAGCCCAAGGCTAACCGTAAGCCTAAGCCTAAGCCTAGTCCTAATCCTAAGATTTAGCCCAAGGGTCATTTTAGGATTTAATTTAACTGAAACCAAACCCTATTCTTAATGCCTCGGCCTGATGCGGGATTCACATTATAACCGGGGCAGGTGGGACACGATTTGTCCCATGTTGATTCGACGTCAACGTTAAAATTCGGGCTCTTATATAGGGTCAACAGACAGCTCGAATCCCATATGATGTTACCCAATAGTCTAATAACGACAAAACGTGCCCAAGCTGCCCCGGTAATAACGTGAACCCCGCATGAGCCTAAAGAGTTATTCAAGATCAAATCTATGTTTGTTTAAAACCTATTTATAAAGCCTCGGCTTAAGCATAAGCCATTGCTATCTGTGGTCTAATCTACGCTTAAATCAAGCCTCCTCCTAAAGCCTAAGCGTAAACAAGCGAAAGACTAAGCCTAAGCATAAGCCTATGCCTAAGATGGTCCATGTATAGAACAGGGCCGAAACAGTAGTATAAGCATATTCCTAAGCCTAAGCCCAAGCCTAAGCCTAAGCCTAAGCCTAAGCGTAGGGATGAGCCTATTCCTAAGCCTAAGCCTAAGCCTAAACCTAAGCCTGAGCAAACAAATTAGTCTAAAGCTTAAACTGACTCTATTATAGCCCCTCCGGAAAACGATCCGGCCCTGTTCTATATATACATGGGACCCTAGATTTAGTCCGTAATGGTCATTTAGGATTTAATCTACGTTTAAACCAATTCCTAAAGTCTCAGCGTCCTAAAACTATGCCTAAGCCTAAGCCTGAGCCATAGACTAAGTCAAAGCCTACGCCTAAGGCTAAGGCTAAGGCAACTCTAAAATGTATATCTAAGTTTTACACCAGATGTTACGGATATACACCTAAAAACCTAAGTCTAAGACGGAGCGTTGCATATTCCTAAACCTAAATCTTGAGCCAAAGGATTGCATAATTCTAACTGTAAGCCTAAGCCTAAGCCTAAGGAATTGCTTTCGATGAATTTTATTGAAATAGCAAAATCCCAACGTCCCAAAATCCCAACATCCTACCACAAACAAAAAGTATCAATTTTTTAGTTAGGACGGTGGGATTTTGGGACGGCACTCAACTATACATGGGCCAAAGTCTTGGTGCAGATTAACTGCTAAAGTAAGAGTCTTATAGTAAATACTTAAATTCGGTTATCCAGCATCACTTTTACAAACAGAATTCATTTTTACTTTAAGGGGCTCTAAGTTTTGGGATTCGGAGATGGCGGAATAACCATAGCCATTGCATTGGGTTTTAAATAAGTACATTATAAACACACATGACAAATAACTGTGTAAGCCATAAACCATGGTATAAACGTAATAAATTTAAATATAAATGTTTCTTCTTTATAGTACATAACGTTCGAAATGTCATTGTGCACTGTTAAATGTTGAAAATGTTTTCTTTATGAGATCAAAGTAAAACATAACCACCGCTATTCTTTCTTACCTATAAATTGTACAAAATAGCATATGGATTTTATAAAAACATTTAAATATCGTTTTTTTACAAAATTTAGTTTAAACAGCTGTTGGCGTACCAGGAGCCATTTCTCTGTGTATATTGCTTTTAACTAAACATTTTGCTAAATCAATTTGTATGAAAGGATTAAGGCGAAATACGTTACCATATTTCAAAAATGGGTGCATTCAGGTTTTCCGTTCTAAAGACGTAAAACCTCATTTAAAACGTTTTTGCCAACGAGCGTAGCGGGCGAGAAGAATTCTTTGTACTTCAGGATTCAGTCGGCTAACTTAAAACCTGTAAAACTGGTTTTTTGTCACCCCAAAAATTTTTGGAAGGAATATATTCAGTTGTCCTTCACCGACCATATTAAATTTTGTCGGGTACACACCTTCTACCTTCTTACTGAATCGAACTTGCTGCGGTGAATCGTAAGTTTTACGAACATGCTTGGTTTTTCGTGCTTGTGGGATTTTGCACGGTCTTAGAATCAGTATTTTATTGCCGAAGTTTACTATTTCTTGCCTTGTTGCTGATATTTCATCTTTGCCGTCGTTTATTTTGCTATAACTATGTAGGCCGCCCTCGAGTATAAGTGGACTATGACAGGGCCCGAAAATGCTCTGATAAACCCTAGTTTTTGGCAGCTATACGTTGAGACAACTCAAACTCTACACCCTCCTTGTTCTCCTCGCAGGTTTTCGCCGGGTTTCAACTAGTAGATTTATCGCTCGGGAATTACTCTCTGTATGTGCAGTGCACGGCAAGAATCTCTATGTTAAAAAGGGGTTTATGGGTATGATTTGTCTTGCGCAGGGGGCTTTTGTGGATAAAGTAACTAAGGGATATTGCACATCCCGACGTTGTTTTGTGGTTCGTGAGCCGTTAATGTGTTTTGTTTTCCGTTTATAACTTACTGTCCCGTTTTGCATTCTATACTATGGTTCATTGTGGCCTGTTGATTTTGTAAATTCTAATTGTATTGCCTACTGCCTCCTACTTTTTCTTTAGTGAATGATTGACTCCTAAGGCACCCTACACAAGGAACAGTCGCAACGCTGTGCTATTCTGTCGAGAGGGAAGCGCGGGGTTCTGTGTAATACCCCCAAGTTCTTTTCCACACGCCCTATTCAAACTCAGCATCTAATCCGGTTTTGAATTTCGCCTAGTATATAAACAATGCCCCATGTAAACTTCGCTGCCGTCCCAAAATCCCACCATCCCATCATAAGAATTTGATGCGTGGTCGAAGGTCGGATTTTTGGATTTTGGGATTTCGGGATATGGTCGAAGGTTGGATTTCGGGATTTTGGGTTTCGGGATATGTTCGAAAGTGGGATTTTGGGTTTTTGGGATGTCGGTATATGGGGGACGGTGGGATTTTAGGATTTTGGGAATTCAGGATATGGTCGAAGGTGGGATTTTAGAATTTCGGGATATGGTCGAAGGTAGGATATTGGGATTTCGGGATATGATCGAAGGTGGGATTTTAGGATTTCGGGATGTCGTCGAAGGTGGGATTTTGGTATTTCGGGATATGGTCAAAGGTGGGATTTTAGGAATTCGGGATGTGGTCGAAGGTGGGATTTTGGGATTTCGGGATATAGTCTAAGGTGGGATTTTGGTATTTGGGAGATGGTCGAAGGTGGGATTTTGGGATTTTGGGAGTTCGGGATATGGTCAAAGGTGGGATTTTAGGAATTCGGGATATGGTTGAAGGTGGGATTTTGGGATTTCGGAATATAGTCTAAGGTGGGATTTTGGTATTTGGGAGATGGTCGAAGGTGGGATTTTGGGATTTTGGGATTTCGGGATATGGTCGAAGGTGGGATTTTGGGATTTCGGTATATAGTTGAAGGTGGGATTTTAGAATTATGGGACTTCGGGATATGATCTAAAGTGGGGTTTTGGAAATTCGGGAGTGGTCGAACGTGAGATGGGATAACGGGATATGGACGCCGGTAGGATTTTGCGATATTGTAGTTTGGTGATATGGTCGAAGCTTGGATTTTGGAATTTCGGGTTTGAAACACTTAGCCAGGGGGGTATGAATTTTTAATTATTACCCCATACCACTTATTTTTTGCTATTATAACTTGAAGTATTAATTTTATGCTGCGTACCCCCTTTTTGTTTTTTTGTTTTGCGTTTTTGTTGTTTTTTCGGTTCCCCCTTTCATTGATAAAGTTTTATTTTAATTTTTGTGCAAAAATTGTAGGTGCATATGTATTACGTTTTTGAGCATGCGTGTAGGTATGCATTATTGTTAGGGACACATCTTTTATAAGAGGTTTTTACGCGGCCTTCAAGCTAATACAGCAACTTAAGCGTAAGCTAACCGATTGGGCGTAAGCGACCCACGACTGATTTTGGCTACTTGCTTTTGCTGGCACGTACTTTGTTATTCTTTAGTACGTAGTATCTTCGTATTCCTCCCGTCTGCTTTTGGTATTTATTAATATGCAGTATTGTTGTTGTGTCACATTTCCATGTTGAGTTGTTTTCCCCTTTTGTATCGCTTGCCGGCGCGCACAAGACCCTTACATCAATAGGCCTTGCTAATTTTTTCTTGTTGGACAAGACACAGCTAGGATCTGTTCTTAACAACCTCACTCCCGGGTATCTGACTGGAATGTTACACACTCACCCGTGACTAACCTCTAACATTACATCGGGGTTGACTAGATATTGCCGTGAATTTGTTTTCACCTCCCTCAGAGTCTTCACCGGAATTTGTTAATTTGACTACAAATTTAACTATTACAGCCTTGACTAGAGCCGAATATGCCTGGCCACATGACCCTCTCACCATTTACACTCCACCACTGTGCTCAACCGGACCCGACTAACGCTAAACGCGCGCTAAGAAATATGACTAGATAAGCATTGCATACTGCAGGATTGCACTTGTCTAAATAGTATTTTAAGGGGTAGATCGCAATGAAATTAAGAAGAGACTGCAGGCAGGTGATAGAGCAAGAGATGCTGCGAAGGGGGAGGTCCAGAGTCTTACTGGCCGGAGAGGGGCCCAGGTGCTCGATCGATCTATTACAGTACCGCAAATTATACTACCACCATCAATTTTTACAACCGTCCACCGTCCAGGCGGTCCCGCTAGTTTCGATGAGTAACCCGTTTTTGCGAGCAATTAACGCCGTGACACAATTTGAATTTAAGCTTTCCTACTAAACGGACTAATTGATGTACCCGCAATTTTGCTCTAGATAAGCCTGTGAGCTCTTTTTCGGCAAATGCAGTGGTAGAACTGCTCAATACTATTTGCCGCTCTCGCAGACGCCAAGCATTTTACGGCTGCCCATAGCGGTCATTAATATAGCCATAATGTCTTGAAGTTTCGAATCGCAATGTTTAGCTTCTCGGGTTTGTTGACCCGTGTTTAAATATTAAGTCTCAAGTTGACGCAAAACGCTGCATAGATTTCAAATTATAGCGGGAAAGTGAATTGAAGGGGGTGTCCCGAGAAGAGGGAATAGGTCCAAAGCTTAAATGGATGGCAATTTGGAGAGGGGCAATCTGTGAAACTGGGGTTAGAATTTTAATTTTAGGGGACCTCGGGACGCCTCGTAGTGAGTTTTGAGAACGTACTTACGCGAGCTGGAATCTTTTGTAGGATAGGTCGTGGATATGAGCATATAGAATGTTTTTCTTAGGCTATAACGAGCAATGACTTAGTGGTAGAATTGGTTTTATTTCAATTCGACTCAGAACTTATGATTAACGGGATGCGCTCTCTTACCGTGTCTAGCTTTCTGTAGCTACGGCTCTAGGGCATAATAATGCAAAAATAGGAATTTCACGTTTGGCTGCCAAAATTGGTACCATTCGACTCGACTAACCGAGCTGAATAATAAAAATACCCTGACTAAGGTCACAAACAAATAGTTCGAAGGTTAGGCCCAATCTAAGTTTGAAATTTTGCGTGTAAAATTTTCCGGGTGCGGAGGCGAAAAACGCCAAAACACGAATTTTCAGATACCCCGATGGAACGTATACCATTCGATAAAGCTCATTGCACTGAGCAACAAAATTACCCTGACCATGGGTCTGAAACCATCCCTTCGAAAGTTATGGGCACCTAAAGTTTTTGAAAGTTACGTGTAAATTTTACGGATCCCAGGGTGAAAAATGCAAAATCCGCAAAATCTTGGAACTTCTACGTGTGATGGTTTACGGATATTAGGACCAAAAATGCAAAATCAAATTTTCCGGAACCTAGGGCTGAGAGTGGTCTCATTATACTCGGTGCATCGCGAAAAACCGTAAAATCACCCTGACCGATACCCGCGGACGATTATTTTGAAAGTTATGGCTATCGCAAGCTTTTAGCATCGTACGTACCAGGTACATCTTAGGGCTGAATTAAAGCCATTGCTAAGTCTGTGTTAGTCAGATTTGATGGTATACAGAGACAGTTAAGTACATTTGCCATCCGGTTCAAATAAGATTACGGCATCCAAGTTGTAATGTTGGTTGTTTTAATTCGACAACTCTCAATAAACTTGTTCTTTCCTGTTTATGAATTAGTTTTACCTCGTTCTGTTGCTTTGAATATTTGAAGGTTATATCGAAAGGCACGTCTTGTTATACCGGGCATTCTTTTAGGAATTGGCAACGTGAAACTCAAAAGGAGAGAGCATCTTGCCCCCGCGCGCGTAATAATTCTGGACGTACAAACCACCTTTCTGATATGCGACTGGACTCGACCTTGCTCTTAGAAATTAGGTCAAATTTACATGTTTAGCTCATAGGTTATTCAGCTGGGTTTAGAGGTAATTAGGGAATAGCTCGTAGCGCCCACCGCCAGGTTCTCTAGGTCCATGATCTGTACATGGACATGTTTAAATAGGGGTATATTATGAGCGTCGTAATTGTTCTGTATTGCCATGTCTCGTGTGGCTTTATTTTTTGGTTTTGATATCTCTTTTGTTTTCTTTGATCTTTTCATGATTTGTTATTCAGCTCACTTATTGCAGCACGGTGTTACATGGGGGTTTGAAAAATTTAGCAGGGGGCATGAATTTTTAATGACTACCCCCTTACCACTTATTTTTGGCGATTACAACTTGGAGTATTAATTTTACGCTGCATACCCCCTTCGCTTTAAATTTTTTCATATTTAGTATTTTTGTTTTTTTTGGGTTTCCCCTTTCATTAATTTATATTTTTGATTTTTTATAAATATTGTAAGTGTTTATGTATATATTGCATGTGTGTATGTGTGTGTATACATATTTTGTGTGTATTTTATGTATAGATGTGTGGTTGTATGTATGTATGTATGTATGTATGCACAGATATTTCTGTATGTGCGTGTGGTGAAATAATGTCGCAAGAATGTGCGTATAAATGTATGTATATATACCAGTATATATAATGCGTTCTTAGTTGCGGTGCAAGCTTACGTTTAAACATCAATGCTTATGTTTAATTGCATGTGAGTGTATCTATAGTTTAGATGTTTAATGGTGGAAAGTGCCTATTGTGTAACAGTTGTAATATTTCTTGGTTGTACCTTATGAACGGCATCCGTAAGACACATAGCACACTGATTGAATCAAGGCTATGCGAAAAGAGACGTACTAATTCCTCAAGTATTGTTAAACTAAAGCAATATCTACCCCAACCTTTTTAATTTGGGAATAAATTTTTGTGTTACGCTGTTGTTGTGCAGGATATTGACAATTTTTTTGCTCGTATAATTTTAGTTTGGACCACCCCTCAATTTCCGTTTTTTGCCTCCTTGGTTGCTGAGTCTACCAGCTAGGCTTGTTGAAAAACAGTGTAACTTCGGTATTTCTTACGAATTTTGCGAATTATATTACTTGTATTGTATGTAATTTTTGAGGGGTAGTCGGAGACTAAATTTTCTTTTCATTAAGTTAATTTAAACATTATTTCGAAAGTATGCGCTGTCCCGCATTTAGGCGCGTCTCCGAATTGAACTCAGATATGCCCACTATTATGGATGGAAAATTTTTTCGCAAATAATTTGATCCCTTTTCCGAATTTGTAGAATAGGATAATTCTGAGAATTAGAAGACCCGTGAAACAACCCTTATAAGTCAAAATATTGGAAGTTCGTGGAATTACTCAAATGTGCGGAATAATTTTGTTTTGAAATTTATAGATTCTAGTCAAAGCTTAGTTTTTCGATAAATTTTTGTAGATTTTAACGAAAATTTTGTTTTGAATTTTGCGGATTTTCGACAAAACATGGGATTTTATGACTTTTTTATGCAATTTTAAAGATCACGGTTGTTTTGGAAACTTGGGATTCTGTTCAAAGTATTTAAGTCGGAGAATTTACTTCAAATTTTAATTTCAAAATTTGTTCTAAACACCCAAGTTTAAGTCAAATTAAGTTTTTGTTGTATAATGTTGTGGTAAATTTTTGCTAGAAATCTATTAGAAAAACGCATAAGATTTATAAATTAAATTAATTTTTTAAGTTTCGGAAATTCTTTAGAGTTTTGTGCAAGTCGATAAAGTTCATGCTACCCTTTAATTTTACGAGTATAAAAGGGATGCGCGCTTGCGTCGAGGGGGGCTTCAGTTGTGTAACGTGGCAGAGTTGTTGCCGGTTGTTATTGTGTTTCAGAGACGAATTGACGTTTATGGGTCATCCACGTTATACTGTCTACGCTACTGTAAAAAATTGTCCCCACTTACGAGCCCCTCACTTTGTAGTTGTAGTGTTACTAAATGACATGTCCAAATGTCACCCATATCCTGTATAGACCTTCCGGACAACTCGCATACTCTCCAAACAGCATATACTTTGTCACATTGCCGTCCATACCCATGCTACACTGTCAATGCGTCATATGAAGGACAACTGTTTTGTCCCGAGTCTGTCAGAACAGACTCTGTTTAGTCATCTAAAGAGTCTGTTTCAAGGGACTCTGTTTTACAGAGTCTGTCTGAAGGGACTATTGTAGAGCTTAATATTGAGTATGCCGCAACCACGGGCGAAAGAAGGGTGCAACTACCGTTGGGCTTGGTGTGCGACGTTAAAGGGTTCCCACTCGCCCGTCCTCCCCTGGGGGACAACAGTGTAGGGTTCCGGAGCTATATACCTACACCCCAGCCGCCGCCCCCCCCCTCACCGGTCACGACAAAATTTCGACAGGGACACCGGGGTTTAACTTTCTGGTATACCAGAGTTATTATATTCTAACCTGCTCTGCTTGAATGGGGCGGGTCGTTCTCTTACAAGTTATCTTTTACCGGCAAAAACCTTCCTGCCCCCTCTTTTAAAAATTACTGGTTGCAGTTAATTTTTAAGAAAGTAAAATTTTTAGAACACTGCAACGTTTTTAAAACAAGCCCTAGTTACGGGCTGTGGACTGTCAACAAGCTCTTTTTCGGACGTCCCGATGTCAGACACTGTGTCCAGACAGTGTCTAATTTGTCGTTAGTCCCTTCGAAGGGACTACTGCCAAAACGAACTAGCTAGGTACACCTTGTGTAAAGTCTTAACATTGTAAGAACAATGTCGTTTTGTCCAGCCCTTGAAACCAGGGGTGTGGACAATTTTTTACAGTAGCGTAGACAGTATTACGTGGATGACCCATTATTAGCTTATTAGTTTACTTGGGTTTATTCGCTTGGTAAGAGCACAAGTGTGCTAGTGTTCGGAACTGCTTTAGAGCTCTGTAAAAAATATTGGAGTTTTGTGTAGATAAATTGCGGTCTAAGTCTATATTTCGGTGAAGCCCTAGGTGTGAATTATATATAGCCCATCCGGAAAACAATCCGGCCCTGTTCTATACATGGGCTTCTAAGATTTAGCCTGTAATGGTCATTTATGATTTACTCTACATTTAAACCAATTCCTAAAGCCTCAGCGTCCTAAAACTATGCCTAAGCCTGAGCCGTCGACTAAGTCAAAGCCTACGCCTAAGGCTCGGCACCACTAAAATGCATATCTAAACTTTACACCAGATGTTACGGATAAACACCTAAAAACCTAAGCCTAAGACGGAGCCTTGCATATTCCTAAACCTAACTATTGAGCCAAAGGATTGCATAATCCTAAATCTAAGCCTAAGCCTAAGTCCAACAAATTGCTGTCGATGCATTTTATTGAAATCACAAAATCCCAAAATCCCAAAATCCCACCACAAACAAAAAGTATCAATTATTTAGTTGGGATGGTGGGATTCTAGACCCCAATTGCAGTCGCCTGATGTACCCCCTTATTGAATCTAGATCGTAGTGCCACCCGGGGCCTTAAGTCCACCACTTCCTATGGGCCGGTTTGGCATGCTATGTTGTATTCAATTGCTGTAGTGTAGAGAAAGTAGTGGCTTCTTTTAAACTCCACGGCGAAAAAAAATTCAACTGGACGTTTAAGTAGCTAGATCATTTTTAAATCTCAATTTAAAATTTTAGAGAGAAGATAAAATGGTGTTTAACCGCCGAGTTAGTTTTGCACACGGGGATGAGAAATCGCACCGTTTTGTTTGCTATCCGACGTATATTTTATTTCATTTGTACATAAATTATAATGTGCAACCAGTGTCTTTTGTTGTCAGGTATTTTTATGCAGGCTCTGTTTGCTACGGCTCTTTTCGTGCGTTACGGGGAACACGCCCTGGGAAATAGCTTCCTGGATACCCTTGAGGATTGCCGCCTGTAGATATATTTGAATACACGCCACCTTCGGAAATTTACTACCTTGCTCGCGCAAATAATTGACAGATAATTCTCAATTTTACGGGTAGTTGCGCAAACTGAAATTTGTGAAAATTGTGTAAGGAAGGGGGTGTCCTGAGCTGGCAAAAAACGGGGTAATCGGCGCTTAGATATAATTTTTTAAAACTGGCCAAAATAGTGGTTTTCTGGTTTTTGTCTTAACCGACTTTGAGAGGTTGCGAATTGTTGCTTTTCGAACTTCAGGCACGAAGCTCGCGTCCTCGGTTTCGGCATGCCGGGTTGGCTGAAGAGTCATCCTGGCCGCCGTTTAAAGTTGATAATCAAGGTTCCTTGTAAAAAAAAATTAGAATTTTGTGGATCGGGACTCCTAAATTGCTGTCTTAACTTTTGGACGTCGATGTCAAAATTGGTGTTGTTTCTTCCGTTTTGTTGCCTCTATCAAGAAAACAGCCCCAGACCTACGTTGGAAACGAATATTTAAACTGTCATGCGGGGTATACGTTATAACTGGGGCAGTCGGGTCACGTTTTGTCACAACTGGATTCAACATCAACATAAATTTTTGTTACCATCATATGATACGGAGAGACAAAACTCGAATATCATGTGCTATTGCTATACAAAGCACGGGTACTCAGGTTATCTCAACATACAAGTGTTCGAATGTCACTTGACATAATCAGACATGTTGTTGAATATCATATGAAATTCCAAATTAACAGCACATATGACATAATATTCAACATGACGGATTTGGAGTATCATATAATATTCTACTATGTAGTTTATGACGTATCATACGACAATCCGTCAAAATTTGAATATTTCCGCCAAAACTTGAATATTCTTGCCAAAATTTGAATTTTCCTACCAAAATGTGAATTTTTTCTCCTGATTTTGAAATTTCGCGCCAAAATTGAAATTTCCCGCCAAAATTTGAATTTCCCACAAGATCTGCGTTTCCCGCCAAATTTTGAGTTTTCGCGCCAAACATGCAATTTTCCCGCCAAATTTTGAATTTTCCTGCCATAATTTAAATTTCCCGCCATAACATAACTATTTATTTATATTGTCTTGTAATATCATATAATACTACAAAATGTTACCCAATATACACAACGTGATAAAACGTGACCCAGCTGCACTATTTATAACGTTAACCTCGCATTAGGGTAAGTCAGAGTTATGAACATTGTGTGTGGCGCAAGCTGCTGGGTGGACTTTTAGGAAATGCAATTTTAATTTCCCTAGGAAACGGCATAGAGACAGGTATCATCCGATTCCCTGCATCGCTCCGACTAAGCGAACTACCCCAACTATGGCCGGCAAACCAGTACTTTAAAGGTTATAGAGTTGCAATTTTGATAATTTGTGTATACGCGTCCAGCGAATCGGGTCTGAAAAATGCGATATGCACTTTTGCGAATTAGGACGTTAAAATTAGTACCATTTGGTTCAGGTGGTCCAACTGAACAGTGATCTACCGTTACTTGAGGCCTCCGACCTCCCGGTCAAAAGTTATGGATTTTTTAAGCTTTCGTTATTATATGTAAATTTTACGGATTCTGGTGTGATAAAATGCAAAATGCGAATTTTAAGTACCCACAGGACCCACACCATTCGATAGAGCTCATTGCACTGATTTTGCGTGTAAATTTTACGGATTCGAGGGTGAAAAATGAAAAAATGCTAGTTTTTAGATCGAGCCTAGGCGACCGGCACCGACCGATAAACCTCGTCGAACTGAGCAAGAAGACCACCCTGACCAGGGGTCGGAAGCTATCCGTTCAATCGTTATGAGCCTTCTAAGTTTTCGGAACATTGCATATAAAATTTTACGGATCTGAGGTCGCAAAATGCCAAAATGGAAATTTTAGAGTTGAGCATCGAGGTTGGTATTATTCGATGCAGCGCTCGCGTTGAGTAAGAAAACCATCCTGACCAGAGGTCTGAGGTCAATCATTAAAAGTTATCAGCTTTTGAAGTTCAATAAATTTTACATGTAACACGTTACGGATCCTTTGTCCAAAGATGAATGTTTTCCGGAACCTAGGGTCGGAACTAGTCCTATCGGATTCAGCGCATCGCAGTGAACAAGAACACCGCCCTATCCGCCGTCCGGAAACCAGTACTTAAAAAGTTATGGCTGGTGAAAGGTTCGATAATTCTAAATGTAAGGCGTTAGCGAGCCGACCAGTTAAAAATGCAAAAATATAAATTTTGGAGTCTCAGGCCAAGAGCGGTACCATTCGATGCAACACACCCTTGCGAAAAAGAAAAACATCCTGACTTGGGGTCAGAAAAGGATATTTTAGGAACTACGGTCGTTTCCAACCCACACATCTGTGCGACCCGCGTAGTTGACAATGTGCACAGGTGACGAGTTTTGAGGCTTTACTGATCTTTTGAGCTGTCTTTAACCGGATACAATAGACAGGGCCAGAATTTCTTAAAGTGGCATGCACGTGTGTGGGGCGACACCCTTTTCTCTGACAACATCCGTGCAACTTCTGAGTAAATCGACAGTATCTTAGGCATGTGTTTCTAAGGCTAATCCAAAATCTTATTGCGACAGTCTTAGGAATAGTGAAGAAATTTCGTTGAAGCTATTTTTTGACCATTTACCAGGAACCGTAAAGTTACGGGTATGTTGAGTTTTATACCACATATACGTATCGTACTCGTTGGTTTTTACTTTTTATGGTTTTGTGCTTTCATTGTCGCTTTCGCTGTTTGTCACCGGTAACTCTGAATAGAAACTTTGTAAGATTTTGAGCTTAGGTTACTATATTAGCAATCCGCCAGTGAGCTGAACTTTTCAGGAGGCCTCTTAAGGTTGTAGGTATGCGTTAACCATTGGACAAATAAGGCAGCCCCGCACGAGGTAGGCCATGCTAGATTTAGGCATTGCTTTATTGATTTTTTGGTTAATTTTATTGTAACTGTTTTATATATGGACTTTCACTGTTATATATCGTTCCGCATTGTTTTCCTCACCTAACGCCTTGATATATGACAGTAGGTATTGGTTAAAAGGTGAAATAGGCATTCAGGGAGAGATGGGACGACCCACACGAAAGGTCACATGTGCTTACCAACGTTTTGAAGGGTTTGTAGAATCAACCGCGCCCTACCTGAAATGTCCGAGACTAGCATCCGCCCCTCGGTCACGCTGCTCAAATTCAACTCCTCGGCTCACCTCTTTTTGATGTAAGTTCTTGGGATTACTTGTAAAACCTCGTTAACCAATCAGAGGACGCTGAGCAAACTTGTCACTGTGTTTTATCATTGGCTAAATCACCCCCAACTTTCTCGGTCGACGTGGGACCACCCTAGCACGACCAATATGCCCTATAAACCGTGTTGTGTGCACGCGTGACTTTTCAGCAAAATACTATAGCTAACGTGGCGTGTTCATGTAACGGCGTGTCCATCATATGGTAACTTAGCCACCCGATTTACGCTTAGTCCCTGTACTCAGCCCTTAACTGACTAGGTTTCAAGCAACCAGATATGGAACACAGTTTTGCGTGAAACGTCACTGAGGGGATAATCTATAAGCCGTTTATAATACCAGACCACGACCAGGGAACTGACACTCACGGCGGTAAGGCAATTAACTCATGGTAGGTACAAAGTTTAACATTTAACGTTAAATTGCAAAGTTTACTTTTAGCAATTAAGACGTGGCTAATTTTAAGCTTCATAGTAATCAGCGCCTGGCGCATAAGTTCATTAAAGGCACTCTATTCAGGAGTTCTATTGTCCGCATCTTACTACATTGAGGTAAATTCATGCCATAAAATATGCAAATTCAATAAACCAAAACTTTAAATTCTGTTCAATGTTGAACTCCGAGCAACCAAGACAATTTCTGGATTAGAGCCATGACAAAATTTTTAATTAAAAGAAACAGTGCTGGTGCGAATCAGGCTGTCTGACGCAAAATAAACTCTCAAAGGCTTGGACCGATCCGCCTTTTTGTAAAAGGGTTAATTACCCCGACAATTAAAATTCTAACGGATCATAATGGATCACCCAAGAAAACAACCAACTCCAATTTGAAAACAAGTGTGAACCCAAAGCCTAGGCCCAAAGAGCACTAAGTTTAACCCTGGAAATTGGCTAGAACCACACAGGTTGAAACGAATATCATGGATAAAACTCTTAGTAGGGGGTGCGACTTAGCCACACATGCGAGTGTTCTTTCCAAAACCTAGAACGGTAACATTTTATGAAAAATGCATGTAAAATTAAAACAATAAGGCAAACAATTGTGCATTATCTTTTAAAGATCACATATCTCCGCTGTGTTTACTCATTTGTCGTTTTGAGCGACGTATTCGATCAGGATTTTCCATTCTTTAGTCCTGGTATCTTTGGTCCACAACAACAAACCACTAAAATTGATACACAATACATGGACCAGTTAATGCCGAAAAATTTCAAAAAAACTGGAAAGGCCCACGTACATTGACCAACTGATACTTGGCCAAAAAGAGAATGCCTGAGAGACCAGTAAATATTTTGAGCACTTATATTGCAACAGTATTTGCTGGAAACTTGTATTGTGTATGATATTTAACAGTGATGCGTGGGCGTAGCCGGGATTTTCGAGATGGAGGGGTTACGTTCTATGAAAATTTTCAAGGGTAGTTTCTTATGTTACAAACTGTGAAAATATCTAAACACCCCGTTACAAAAATTGCAAAAGAAGGTTGAACCACTAAAACCACCCAATCCACGGCTACGCTCCTGATCGCTCCCATCTTACCTGCCAGATTCGACAACAGTTTTATCCGGAGAATGAGCGATGAATGATGCCTCCATGAGTGTCTCGTCGTCAACACAATGAGTAAATATTGGCTCAAATCTAAGCGATTCAACGTTATTGTTTTGAAATAAATTGTTGTAATACATGTGAATGTCTGCAAATTGGGCAAAACAGAGTTAAATAGTTTCTACCTAAGCAAAAACTGCTTGAAAACTGTGCGAATGCCTTTTAAAAACGATTTGTTTGGGTTTAAGTGGTGTTACTGTAGTGATCCAAATTAGAGGACTGCTATTTATTTGGCCTCTCCAGAGGGCACCCCCTTGTTATTCCGTTACAGACTGTTATTCATTTTCAACCAGCCCACCGCCACCCTTCTTTACTGATATGTATCCGGTATTGCAACTATCCGTTGAATTAAACCTTTTTTGCCTTGCATCGAAAGCTTGAGCGATAATGCAAGGTTATACTTTGAAATGTTACTTTCAAAACTTAAGGACGCTTTAAAGTTTGGAACTCAAGTTTATTTGGTCCTCTAGTCATTTTTGCTCTACAATTATGGATTGACATTTATGGACTCTAATTAGGGTTTAGGGACTCAATTCGCTTACAGACTCTTATTAGGGATATGGACTCTTATTGATTGGGAGTTAAAATGACGACACCCTCTTATTAGCCCCCTCTTTTTCGGGTCGCTACAGTATCTTGAATTAAATAAAGTTTTGGAATATCAATTCCGCAAAAGATTTTCTTTACTAAAATTAAAGAGCATTAAGCTCTTCATACGTGCAAGTTTTTGCAGCAATAACTTACGTGTGCAACTTGCACGCGCAAGTTTTTTCTCAAAGCGCTTTGAAGTTGTTGCAGATGCAAATTATTTACTGGAATTCATGCTATTTTATTTAAATTGCACCTGTAAATACTGTTGCAAGTCGCTTGGACTTTTCGCGCCAGCAGTTTGATTGGTCAATCGGAATGTTCCTTTGAAAATACATACAGCTGCAAGTATTTCGTGCAATTTGTAGCTGCTAGTTCTAGATGCAAAAACTTTCACGTGTGAATGGGGCCTTTGTCAAGAAAATTTAACTCAAACATCACTCTATATGGAAAAATTTATAGCATCCAGCCAGGTGAGTAAAAAAGACTTTCGAAAGGAAATAACCTAATTTTTGGACCCAAGTATTTTGTAGATTATTCGAAAGCCTACCGATGTTCCGAAATTTCGAGTAGGGATATGACCCTCTATCACTCTGTTGCTCAACCTAATCAGTTTACGAAAATAAAAATCGTCAAAAATGTTAATCTTTAACTTTTGGAAACACAAAATTATTGACATTTAGAATACCGAAATAGCCGGTGAAAATGCCATGTTGAATTCCGGAACTGGACATTGTAAAGTACTGGTTCCTGATATCGAAACGGCATTTTTGTATTTCACTGGACATCGATTTCAGATGACCTCACTTAAGATTATTTTAGCAATGCGATGAGATATCTGCCCCTAGCGTAAATATAACCAAAATACTCGCTTTCGAGACCAAAAACAACCGGCGCTCTGTCCACAATTATCTTTGCGTGATCGTGATAAGGAAGCGCAGTTGCAGAATTCCACGGAAATTGCTCGGAGAATCCGTTCAACTTATCGATCAACTCGCATTGCATTGTGTTGTTATCTAAAAAGAACTTTGGCTATATATGAAAGTTTATTCTGTGACACACAGACAAGCTATGCTGCAACAAAAACTGCGACAAATTATTAACACAAAACATGATTCTTTTAAACTTACGCGTGTTCGATGATAAGACTGGTTGGGTTGAATCCCTGCTTAGGTACAGCTTGATACTTAAGCAACTGCGAAACAATTAACGTCTTATCGTTTTTGAAAGCGTACTTAATCTGTAAAAACTCAAATCACTTACTTACCAAATAAATTACTGACTAACAGTTCATTCATACTATGCTTAATTCAATCGTAGTAAACGCTTAAGTCATATTCCGGAAGTGTCACGCCTGATACGATCCGCACACATATCCCAACCTCACACAAGGTTGAAATTTGCCTTGAGGTCGGGCCCATAGTTATAAACCTATTCTGGAGTTCCTTCGAGGTTTCTGTCAGAACGAGCATAAAAATTCACAATGTGGACAAAACTGATTGAGTACAAGTTAAAAGAACTTTTATTCCAACATAGATTTATCTGCACTGCACCTTCAATAATTTGTCATAAAATACTCTTCTCGCATAAAATTATTCTTACCTTATATGTATATTTGTTATCGTTTCAAAACAATAGAAAACTTGCTACGTTGAGGGCCCGTAGCCAATGAGGGGACTAGGGGTTCAACACCACCTGGATTACCTTTGCATCTTCAGTAGATATAAAATGGGGGTTTTACCCCCCACATATGTGGTGATGGGTGGAAGTGAAATAATGGTCATCCGCCAATTAATATGAATTTTAATTACCCCAACCGCCAATTAATATAAATTTTTAATGACCCCATTTTGCGTATTACGCAACATGGTGTGACATCGTGACTCAATAATAAAAACAAACATTAGGTGAAAATAGCTTTAGGTACAAATTATTGTTTATTTTAACCGAATTTTAAGAGTAAAAGAACCAGATGTGGTACTTAGTGTTGATTTTGACTCAATAATAAAAACAAACATGAGGTGAAAATAGCTTTAGGTACAAATTATTAATGTTTATTTTAACCGAATTTTAAGAGTAAAAAGAACCAGATGGTGGTTATTATGGTAAGATGTGTACTGATCAAGCTCGTTTACGCACAAATGAAGCTTGTTTTAACATTAAGTACCACCTAATTTAATGAGCTCAAAACAAAATTAAATGAATTCTAAAAACTGGGCTCTGGTTAGGTGCTATGTAGCACAATGCAACAAGTCTTACCCAAAATATTTTTATGATATTGGTTCCGAGAATTTTTTTGACAAAAACAGTTTTACAAGTTATATTTACAACCAGCTGCACCCTGTTCATAAGTTTCAGCTTAACGTTACCTTTTTGTGTTTAAGTTGATATTTATGGGTTTCATTAAGTCAAACACATTTTAGTTGGGTATAAAACCTATCAACCAATTGTCACAAAGTAATAAAAATTCATAACTAAAGGGTTTCTGATATGCTAATTTCATTTTTGCTATTTAAATACATTGAAATTACATAGCTAATAATGTATACTCTAATATACTTCATATAAGCATTAACTATTTGTTGCAACCTTACCAAAATTGGCAATTATATGTTATCAAGTATGCTCTATCTATTTATACTAAAATATACAAATTAGCTACAAGACTAATTAGTTATAATTACATAGCTAATAATTTACAGGTTATAAATTAATAGCTTTTTCAACCAATTGTCATAAAGTAATGAAAAATCATAA
Organism: Enoplolaimus lenunculus; assembly: GCA_030248215.1. Classification (NCBI taxonomy): domain Eukaryota; kingdom Metazoa; phylum Nematoda; class Enoplea; order Enoplida; family Thoracostomopsidae; genus Enoplolaimus; species Enoplolaimus lenunculus. Next base: position 53,848 of record JASANG010003415.1, read on the forward strand.
CTATAGGGTTTCTAACATGCTAATTTCATTTTTGCTATTTAAATACTTCTAAATTACATAGCTAATAAACTATACTTTAATATACTTCATATTAGCGTTACCTATCTGTGCAGCGTTCTCAAAATCGGCACCGGTGGGTTTCCTACTACTATGTTTCCATTTTTTCGATATTAATAAATTTTGACCCAGTTGTTGAATTTTACTAAACTTTGTGCTATCCTTTTAAGAACTATTTGCAATCTCTTAAAAGCAATGGCACTCAAGTGTAATAAATGTAACAGGAGTTTTACTAGACGTGATCATTTAACACGTCACATCAATACTACACACAGTATTCAGCTAAATTGGTGCGAACAGTGTGGAAAAGTATTTTCACGTCAAGACGCTCTTACCAGACATCAAAACAAACATTGTAAAGCACGTCAACCAAACTGACAACAACCCCACACTTCTGCAAAGGCTCACCCAACAACATCAACACTTGTATTACTCCAACCATCAACCTCAACGTTGGTGGATCGTCAACCATCAACATCAAAACACACTGAATTATCTGATTTGGATCACCTCAATCAATTGGAGCAAATGGCACAAGATATTGTTGACAGCACACACCAAAGATCCTCAATTGTTGATCATTCCGATTCAATCATCGTTCGACAATGGATAAAAGCACTCAAAGGGTACATAGTCAGTTATTATTTAGAACCCAAGATTCCCATCAGCGATTTATCACTGTTCCTGACCCAATCACGTCATATATTGAAGCAGCTCATCAACAACAAATTCAAACGTGGTGTCAAGTTGTGGATTTCAGTAAAATGTGTGCTGTGTAAGCTGGATGACACACAAATGACTGCTCATTTTAACACTAAGTCCCACCCAATCTTATGTGGATCTAATATAAACAACGAACTTAGTGATTTGTTTAACGAGCTCAAAACAAAACTAGATGAATTCCAAAAATTGGGTTCTGGATGGATGCTACAAAACATTCAACACGCTGATATACATATAAGCAAATATCAACCCCTATGTGCATCTTCATACGTTGAACTCCCACCATCAATCCGCACAAAAACACGCAGTTCTTAATATTCAGAATAGTGACAATCGGTGTTTTCTATGGAGCATTTTAGCTGCATTACATCCAATGAATTGGAATCAACACGCGGAAAGGGTCTCCAATTATGACCGATATTCAGACGAACTTAATATGAGTGGTATCCAATACACCGTTCAAGTGTCAGATGTACCCCGTTTCGAGCGACAAAATCTAATATCCGTCAACGTGTACGGACTCGAACATGGTGAAATTTACCCGCTATATATCAAAGTCCAAACACGTACCATACATCCATCTCCTGCTGTATAAAAAACATTATTGTCTGGTTCGTAGTCTCGATTCGTTACTATACAATCAACGACGTCATAAATCCAAAAAATACTTCTGTGATAAATGTCTTATTCCATGCTACAGCAAAGTTAACCGAGATGAACACTTGCAACGCTGTCGGCATGATAAACCTTCTAAAATTGAAACACCTTCATACAATTCAACTCTCCAGTTTACAAATATGCACCGTCAGCGATCACCTTATGTGATATATGCTGATTTCGAATGTATTCTCGAAAAGGTTCACACATGTGAACCATCTAGTTCCACATCATACACAAATCCCTACCAACATCACACCCCACGTGGCTATGGACTCATTGACTGATTTGGATGTTGCAATGATAAAGTTGAAATTGGCGATCCAATAATATATCGCGGAGAGGATACTGTTAAACATTTTCTTAATAATGTAATCGAACTGTCTGAACAATTTCAAAAGGTTCCAATGAAACCTCTTAGTCTAACGAATAATGAACAATATGATTTCGATAACACAGTAGAATGTTATATATGTAATAACCCCATTAACCACCCTGGTGATAAAGCGCGTGATCACTGTCACTATTGTGGTCGATATCGCGGCGCTACTCACTCGCAATGTAATATTGAATTCAGACTTAATCGCGATGTGACTGTATTATTTCATAACTTACGTCGTTACGATGGTCATTTGATCATGCAAGAACTCGGTATAATATGTAGGCAAAAAGGATTAGAGATTGAATGTATTGTGAAGGGAATGGAGGATTATATGACGTTCTCAATCAAACGCAAAACAAAGAAACATTTTAATGAAGAAGCTGACGACGATGACATATGCTGGGATGAAAACGTTGACGGCATCGATTTTATCCTGGGCAATGACGATAACGCTGAAGACGAGATTGGATGGAAGATTCGATTTGTAGACACTATTCAATTTCTTCCATCATCTCTTCAAACATTAGGAGACAACTTGAAAAAAACTGGAGTAGATCAATTTCAATCAATGAAGCGTGTATTCGGAGATAAACTGAATTAAATGCTGCGTAACGGTGTGTACCCTTATGAATACATGAATTCCATCGATCGCTTTAACGAAACAAGTTTCCTCTAGTCTCACCGAAAGCAATATCAGTGACCAGGAATACGTACAAGCGCAAACAGTTTGGCGAGAAATGAATATTGAAAATCTCGGACAATACCACGATCTTTACCTCAAAACTGATATTTTACTCCTCCGAGATGTGTTTGAAAATTTCCGATTATTCTGTTTCGACAAATTCCGTCTGGATCCGGCTCACTATATTACTCTTCGCAGCTTCGCATGGGATGCTTGTCTAAGGAAAACAGGTGTGAAGCTTGATCTCATGTCCGATCCTGATATGTATGCTTTCTTCGAAGATGGAATTCGAGGAGGTGTATCGGTAATCTCCCATCGCTATGCTAAGGCAAACAACCGCTACATCGATGGATACAATCCAATGGAAACAATTAGATATATCGTATACCTCGATGCGAACAATCTATACGGTTGGTCTATGGTACAAAAGCTCCCATGTAGTAATTTTAGGTGGCTTTCGCCAGCTAAAATAAATTCTATTGATTGGAAGTCAGTAAACGCAAACGGTGATATTGGATATATATTAGAAGTGGACTTAAATTATCCATATCACCTACACGAACTTCATAATGATTACCCATTAGCACCCGAACGTTTGGAGGTAACCGATTCAATGTTATCACCTTACAGCAGCGCTGTGAAGCAACACACTGTAGCAGTGAAAAAATTAGTTCCAAATCTAAACAATAAACACCGATATATTATTCATATAACAAATCTTCAGCAATACCTTGCTCTAGGATTAGAGCTTCGAAAGGTTCATCGAGTTATATCCTTCAAACAATCTGAATGGATGGAACCCTATATTCCATTTAATACTAAGATGCGAATGAAGGCGAATAGTGATTTTGAGAAGGACCTATATAAACTTCTTAATAACGCTGTATTTGGAAAAACTATGTACAATGTGCGAGCTTATGTAGATATTAAACTTATTACTAACGAACGATAATTTAAAAAGTTGCTTGCAAACCCCCGTTACTCAATGTCTTCAATCTTCAATGAAAATTTAGTTGCGGTGAAAATGCACCGAAAAACCGTGAAATTGTGTAAACCCATATACATTGGGTTTACGGTTTTGGAACTATCCAAATCACTAATGTACAACTTTCATTATAACTATATGAAGTCAATATATAATTCTAACTGCAAACTTCTATTTACCGATACGGATTCGTTATGTTATTCAGTAGAAACAAAAGACATTTACGATGATATGGCAGCAAATTCATGTTTTTTTGATACCAGCGATTACCCTGTAGATCATCCCGTATTCTCAACAGCAAATAAAAAAGTACTCGGCAAAATGAAAGATGAGACTGCCGGAAAACCAATTGAAGAGTTTGTTGGACTCCGATTCGAAAATGTATAGTATCAAGTGCGGTGGAGTTGAAAAGAAGCGGGCAAAGGGAGTAAAAAAGATCGTTGTAAGGAACCAAATGCGGCATCAACATTATTATGATATTCTATTCAGTAATAGAAACATGAAGAGCAAAATGAATATGATACGTAGTGATAAACATTTGGTGAGGACAGTAGCACTTAATAAGACAAGCTTATCATCATTTGATGATAAACGGTATATACTAGACGATGGAATTAACTCTTATGCTTATGGACATTATAAAGTGCTTAATGTTAATGATGTGTATAATAATGAATTAGTTGATGAAGTTAATGATGAACAATTAATTATTGATAATCATGACGAACTAAGTAATATTAATATTGTATAATAAAGTCTTAAAAACAAACGTGTTTATTGATAGACTTAAAAATGGATTCTAAACTTAAAGATATACACTACGATCCCACAAACATTGCGGGTTTTTCAACTGCTCCTAAACTATATACAGAAGCTAAGCAGCGAGGTTATAACGTAACGCTTAAAAAAGTACAGGATTGGTTACGTGGTCAGGAAACATATACTTTGCACAAACCTAGAAGATTAAGATTTAAGCGTAGACGTAGTGTTGTTAAACGTTTAAATGATTTGTTTCAGGCCGATTTAGCGGATATGAGTAACTTGTCATCAAATAATGACGGTGTAAAGTATTTACTTGTAGTAATTGATTGTTTCTCAAAGTATGCATGGGTGGTACCAGTAAAGAACAAGACGGCACCTACTATTTTAAAGGCTCTGAAAATCATATTTAAAGAAACAAAACCCCAAAACTTTCAAACAGATAATGGTAAAGAGTTTGTTAATAGTGTGTTATATGACTATTGTAAGGAAAAGGGTATAAACGTGTATACAGCTAAGAATAAGGAAACAAAAGCAAGTATGGCCGAGCGTTTTATACGGACATTGAAAGGTAAAATTTACAAGTTTTTAACTGCAAACAACACTCACAGGTACATTGACACTCTTCAAACACTGGTAGAGAGTTATAACAATACTGAAAATAGTTACGGGTTTGTTCCCTCACTAGTTACCACCGAGAACGAAGATGACATTCGCGAAAAGCTTTTTCCAGAAACCAATATTGATGTTCGTTATAAGTTTGACATGGGTGATATTGTGCGCGTTTCCATTGAACGGCTTCCATTTCAGCGTGGATTTAATAAATTGTGGTCGCGGGAGGTATTTACAGTGAATAATCAACTACCATTCAACCCACCAGTATATGAGATTGAAGATGCAAACAAAGAAACCATTTTAGGCAGATTTTATGCAGAGGAGCTTCAAAGGGTTTATGTTACAGATGATACTTATAAAATTGAGAAAATTATGCGCAAGCGCAAGACTAAGAATGGTATAGAATACCTTGTAAAGTGGTTAGGATATCCGAAATCCATGAATTCGTGGGTACATGAAAGAGATCTTAGACCTATTTAGGGTTACAATCCACACCCACATAGGTATGCGCAGGGGTACACTTTAGGGGTACAAACCGTGTCTGTGAGGGTACACCCCATACCCGCAAGGCTACAACAGGTACCCGTAAGGAGTCCTTAAAAAGGAGATAATTACTAAGTTTAGCATAAATCATGGATTATGTATGTGCTAAATGTAGTCGTTCTTATACTTCTCGTCAACATTTGCAATAGACATAAAAAATCTTGTCGAATTGAACCAAAAGTTATATCACAACTTTCTGAAACTAGTGTTCAAGATACTAGTATTGATAGTGATAAAGTACTTTTACCATTGGTATTACCATTCACATGTGTTGTAAGTGGACAAACTGGAAGTGGAAAAACACTATGGATTTACAGATTACTTAAACACATGTACTTTAATGAAAAGGTAGATAAAATTTTATATTGTTACAGTATTTTTCAAGATATATATGTCAAAATGTTAAATGAAATACCCAATTTTGAACTACATGAAGGTATACCCTCAGAATTTACTACAAGCACTGCACACATTTTATGTGTATTGGATGATTTACTGATTGAAGCCTCAAATCATAAAAAATGGCTGCAGCGTTTTCACGCTTGCGTCATAATAAGCTAAGCACAATATTTGTTACCCAAAATCTATACTACGAAGGAAAGTATATGCGCACTATAACTCGCAATGCACAGTACATGGTTTTGTTTCCAAATTTTCGTGACCAGTCAATGATACATACCTTAGGAAGGCAAATGTGGCCTTCTAAACCAAACTTTCTCTCAAGCGCCTTTGAGCAAGCAACAAAGGAATCGTACGGTTATTTATTTCTTGATCTGAAACCAAATACAGAAAATGTGTTGAGGGTGAGGCAATGTATTTTCCGCGATGACAATCAGGTGTTTGTGTATTCTTAAAAAGACTTTAACAGAACTTCAAGGAGCTTAAAATGTCGAATAATATAGATAGAAACCTTATCACTTTACGATTCTTGAATGAATCACCAGCTAAAGTAGTTGCAGTTGTAATTAAAACAGCACCAATATCATTAGTTAGAGCATTTACTGAGATTGCGTATCATTACGTACAAAACACCAAAACCAAAAGGAAAGTTCTTAAAAGTATTGCAAGCAAACGTATTTCAACTTCCAAAAAGAAAAAGTTACTTAAACCTGCGGTTGTCAAACATTTGCTTAATTATTTTAATATACATTATGGCACGTAAGATGGCAGTGGTACCGGTTAGCTGGTTGAATATAGTTAAAAATGGTGAATTGCAAGATAAAGAACCAATAAAAGATGAAGTTAAAATTTATGAATCTAGAGAACATCCATGTTTATCTCTCATGTTTCCGAAAAATTTACGAAATAAGGCAAAGTTGATGTTAAATAATATAAAGATTTAAAATTAAATGAAAATAACCAAGTGATTTATTCAGATAAAACTATTGGATCAAATATTTTTGATTTGGTAAAGTATTTTGTCTCAGATGTTAATTTTTCACCTCCACGACCTTTGGATTCTGACAAATTTGAATCACTTCTCCGAGGAGTACCTTTATCAGCTCTTGAAAGAGGCAGAACAAGTCGAATAGCTGAGCAGAAAACAAAGTGGAGAACTTTGTGGGGGTAAATTAACCAATCATATTCATGTTGACAATATACTATAATATATAAATGTTCACAAAACTAGATATCATAATCATTGTTGAAAATGAATCATACAAAATATTGTGTTAGCACTGATGGGAAACCACTTGTTTTATTCCGATCTGGATGGAGGTTATCTAGCAATTTTAATATTGGACGTATCACAATCAACGGCAACCGATACAATTGCGTAGAACAGTGGTACCAAAGTGAAAAAGCGCGTCATTTCGGTGATTTGGAAACATGTACTAAGATTATTAATACATTCAAACAGTCAGAGCAAAAACGACTTGGACAATAAGTTGCAAACTTTGACATTACACAATGGATTGCAAACCATCGCGCTGTAAACGTCATGAAAGTGGGAATGAAAGCGAAGTTTCATCAACTTCCCCATGTACGAGCTGCAGTAATGGGAACCGAAAATGCGATAATAGTGGAAGCGTCTGAATGGGACTACTACTGGGGAATAGGAAAAAGTGTGTTCGATGCAAAAAGTCAAGACATGAGCGAATGGAAGGGGTTAAACAAGTTGGGCGTGTTATGGATGGAAATTCGAGACGAAAACAAATGATTACAAATATGACAATAACATCAAACATTGGATGCAGCGTTGATTTGTTATATTTATCTTGTGTAATTAATAATTTTGACTTTAATATTTTACGATTTAATGGTGGAATATGGAAATTCAAACCTAGGGGAACGATTTTACTGTTTTCAAATGGAAGGTAGTAGGAGTAGGAATGAGGTCTGTGGAAGAAGCAAAACAAATTTTACACATAGTTTGCGATAAACTAAACCATCTGGGATATTCAAGCATTCGAGAATTTGACATGCAGCTTAGAAATGTAGTTGGCATGTTAAACAGTGGATTTAACCTCAACTTACCTTTTGTATATGAATGTCTGAGATCGAAATACACGGTAATGTATGAAACTGAGTTACATAATAGTATGAAACTTAAGATTGAGAATGGAGTGGCTTTGATTCATGGAAGTGGAAATGTAGTTATTACCGGTTGTAAATGTATAAATGATTTCTATATGTCTTGTGATACTGTATATGATATCCTTAAAAGACTTTAATACATGTAATTAACAGTCATGGATGTTGTTGTCATTTGCGATTTGAAAACCCCAGTTGTTGAGTTTCCAACGGCATTTTGTGCTACCCAAGTTAAAGTACTTGATGTACAGCTTCCAACAAAATGTAAATTTGCAGCAGAGTACTATAGAGTTTTTCGAAAACAAACATTGGAAACAAACTACAATAGCAAAAGGATACTACACTACTGACTCACTATTAACAGTTTTAAATCTCTCTAGCTCCAATGTGGAGTTTAGTGTTGATAGGACTTGCGAGAGAGTTAATATATATTGCGTAAATAATGCTGAAGTGAAACTTTCTCGTGAAATTCAATCATTGTTTGGGTTTAAGTTACGTCACCTGAAAGGTGGAAGACACCTGGGAAACAAATGTTTAAACCTTGCGTACAACAAGCCCACATTTGTGTTTAGTTCCGTTGTGAAAGAATGTATAGTGAATGGGAAATACAAACCTTTGTTCCACGTATTGTCAGACTTTGGTGTACAAACTCCAGTAACTAAAGATTTGAATTGTTGTATGATTAAACAGCTTGCATTTCAAGTGGTTGACATAAACTTTAACCCGGTAGAATTCTTTGACAATGAAAAGATAATAGTTCGCATGCTACTATGTCCATAAAAAGGAATTGAAGCATTTGTTAAGAAACAAACATGGCGCTACCATTATGCTTTAGTACACCGCATGCTTCCCATGCAATTGCAATATGTCGGAAAAAGAAAATTCTTAAAAAGGATCATAAATCAAAAAAGGATCATAAATCAAGAAAGAAACGGAAAACAAACAATGGCAAACGTGTGCGGCGTAGAAAACCTTAACTGGGCGGGTGGGTAATATCCCTCGCAGCAGATGATAGAGTCAACCCAACTTATTGAAGTGGCATGTGAAACAACCTTACCTAGCGTTGATAGCGATGATTCCTTTCGTTTTAAAATAAGTGAGAGTGCTTTTGACGTCATTGATATCTCACAAATTTTTGCATACATTGAATTTCAAGTTGTAAAACCAGATGGAACCGAAATAAAGGATGTAGCTCTAAAACTTGCACCATGTAACTTGTTTGGATATGCGTTATTTTCCTCATTGGAAATAAAAATAAATGGAGAGCCTATTACTTTTAATCAAAAGCATTACCCATGAATGGCATATGTACTATATTTACTACATATGGACGTAGAGCAAAGGAAACAATATTTAGCAGGGGCAATTTACACACCTGAGGACGACCCTTTTACGTTTGACGACATGGAAAGCAACAGTGGTTTTCAAGCGAGAAGTGCATTGGTAGGATCTTCACAAAAGTGTTAACTCTATTTTCCATTAGTAACAGACGGACACTTGACACCGCGATACATACCGGCAAAGTCACGGTTAGAATTTACATTTACAAGAAGTATACCATCACTAATTCTACAGTATGACTCAGCGAAAAAGTTTGCTATTAAGGTTAACGAATTTAAGCTTTATGTACCAAAATCCAGACTAAATGAACAAGCACTTGAATTTCAAGATCGAATATTGAACAGCACAGGCGCAAAGAACCCAGGAATCCGATACAAGTTACAAACACTATCAGTCAACAAGGGGCTAAAGAATGTGGATTGGACAATTTTTGATGGTAGTCTTCCTCGAAGAGGATACATCTGGGGATTGACTCAAGAAGCATATTCAGGTGCACCTAAATTGAACCCTTTTGCATTAAATTTACCGAACATGGAATGTTTTACTTTGTTTATGAATGATGATCGATATCCTTGTAATGTACCTATACCGTGTAAGCTAGGAAATAATCTCAGAGCATGGTTCAACACTCAATATGCGCTCAACTTTAGAAGTTCAAATCTAGGACTAAGTAGAGAAGGTTTTTGGAATAGTGGATGGTATCAAATATTTTGTATTGATTTGACAAAGGATCATAGCAGTGATTGTGATTATCTTTCAAACCCACCAGATGGACAAGTTAGACTTGCAATAGATTTTACCAAGGAACTTTCAAAGGCTATCGTAATTTTTGCAATGGGTGAGTTCACAGCGGAATTGAATATAAATACAAACCGAGAAGTGTTCTGGAATTAATGTCTTAAAAGACATTACAAGTACCACAACTTAAGCACTATGAAGACACTAATTGTTGGATGAATTCAGAGCAAAATTTAATGTAGTGCAAACCCAGATGTTTGGAAATGAAATGTCTTAAAAGAAACGACATGGAACCAAACTTAATCACAATGAACAAACTTGCTGTTAGTAAGTCGTTTGGTGTTTGCATTGTATTGATTATTTGTGTAATATTTGAAACTATATTATTGCTAACAAAAGTAAATTGTGCGGTGCAACAAGCAGGTGACTGGCGAAATGAATCAACTTGGAACGCGGCTGATGGATATAGTATTCAATGGATAAATAGAAACTCTACCAATATACAGTTCAAAGTATTACTTATTCCTCCAAAAGACATTGAATGGAGCGAAAAAATTGTGTACTTGTTCAACGTATTTGAAGATTTGTTCAACAACCTTCCATTCGAACATCACTACGGAATTGTTCTCATATCATCAGTAAATCAACAGCGTGGATATACATTTAACAAAGACTATTGTTCAGGAGCAGTGTTTGTATCTCATTTAGCAAGGTTTAATTTATCAAAGGTGCTTCATAACCAATACCTAAACGTAACTATACGCAAAGCAATCAATGGATAAGAAACCATTCAAGTGTTTGGACTACGTGAGAAACCAGTATCTAAAAGAAGAAATTGCGCATTGGCAAGCAAAGGTGGAGGACTTTCATCATCAATGTCGGGTAACGGGTGACTACATTGACGGTCGCTCAAAAGAAGAAGAAAATTTAATGCAGTTGGAAAAACAACGACGGATAATGCTTAAATTGGTTGATTATATTGTGAAGGAAATGAAGAAAGGATATTCCTTTGATTATACAATGTATAAATTTTCATGTATATATCCTCGATTGCTCGCTATTTATAACTGTGAAATTGAAAAATTGTTCTATATTGTCAATAAAAAATGAAAAAAGATAACGGTAGCCCATAAGCCGTCTGATGATTCTTTTTGGCAAGGATGAAATGTTTTATTGCAAAAATATTATCACAATTTATCAATAACAGCACTATACAGTTTTTCATTAAATTCAACGTTTAACATTATACATGTATCAATAATCTCACATCGGTTGTATCGTGATTCTTCTATACATCCACCAAACGCCATATGAGCCGCCTGACTTGGTTGGTCATAGAAGCAAGCGACGCATTCATCATTATATTGTCGCTTTAGTTTCTGGATTATCTTGTCGGCATTGTCACTGTCCTTCTGCCGATCCTTGATTCGCTTCAGAACAAGTTGATGTACTTGTTGAATGTCAAGCGATAAGATGTTTGCCAATTCGCACCAGAATTGATCCTCGTTAAAATTGCTGCAGTCATTCATTTGGTCGTAGACGCGATCAGCAAATTGCTGTGTTTTATCAATTTGATTCAAAGCCGCATAGTGTTGATCCTCGACGTGGTCCCGGAACGTTGTTGGTGAAAATGTTGGTGAAGGAAGCTCCGTTTCGGTAAAGAAATCCGTATCGTTAAATAAATCCAACGTTTGAGAAGTCATTTCAAACAAACAGATTGAAAAATAAATTTGTTGGAACACAAAGCAAACCGGTGAAAATGAGGGAAATTTAGCTGTTATATAAAGTGGAAACATCCGTTTACAATATGACACCCAACACAAGAAACACACATATATTATATACCCCACATGTATTATATACCACCCCACACAGACCCGTTAATATTTGTTTCTACTATTGAGTCAGAATACATTTAGTTTTGTTTTGAGCTCATAAAATTAATGAGGAAATTCAACGTTAGAACCAAACAACACAGGGTAGTACTTTTTACTCTTAAAATTCGGTTAAAATAAACATTAATAATTTGTACCTAAAGCTACTTTCACCTAATTTTTGTTTTTATTATTGAGTCAAAATCAACACTAAGTACACATCCGGTTCTTTTACTCTTAAAATTCGGTTAAAATATACATTAAAAATTTGTACCTAAAGCTATTTTCACCTAATGTTTGTTTATATTATTGTGTCATGATGTCACACCATGTTGCGTAATACGCAAAATGGGGTCATTAAAAATTTATATTAATTGGCGGTTGGGGTAATTAAAAATTCATATTAATCGGCGGTTGACCATTATTTCACCTCCACCCATCACCACATATGTGGGGGGGGGGGGTAAAACCCCCATTTTATATCTACTATCTTCCCCCTGCAAAATTTTCAGCCTTCCTTGTAAGTCAAACAAAACCCTTGTATGCCCCTCCTGAAAAATTTTTCGCCCCACCCCTTAGCAAGGTGAGCTGGCTACGGGTCTGTAACGTTGTTTCACCGACCGTTGTTTACAAACCAGACCATTATAGTGTCAATTTATAACATTCTTATTCCGCAACACTTTCACCTTAGGCTATTTATACTGCCAGGATCTTCAGTTGCACTCGTATAATAGTGTATACACTACTATTAGAACCTATTTGACATTTTCCAAACCTTATCAGTTATTTACCGCATTTTCTATATTTCCCGGACTTTCGTAACTTTTTTGCTTCCATATACTGTTGTCCTTTTTTTATTTGACGCATAATTTCACAGCTCGTGGACATAATTATAATGCCTAAAATACATATAACATATTGAATAAATTGTAGGACTCTCACCGTTCCAATCTCTCTACTGCAATACAAAAATCGAAACAGCGATTAGAATATTGAGCGTATTAATCTATTTTCGGTATTCCATGTTTTGGCTCATGTATCAGTCGCGCAATCTATTCCGCGGGTCTGGAATAGAATACGCTTAAGCTTCAGGCTAATTCATTGCTTAGGTTTAGACTTAGGCTTAGGCTTAAGCATAAGTTCATTGTTCGCTTTCGGCTTAGGCTTAGGCTTAGGGTTAGGCTTAGGAATATGCTTTACTTCTGTTTCGCCCGTGTTCCGTACAGTGTCTCATGTTTTTAAAATATCAATTTGATGCTTAAATTTTCTAAACAATGTATCTTGTAAACAAAATACATCTCAGAAATTGTTTCAAAGTGTTAAATTCGAACAAGTCCCCGATTTAATAATAATTAGAGAGCTTCAACATTTTCGTGTAGTCTGTGTTCGTTCAATAGCTACTGACCACCGTTAGTAATTTACTGTATTTGAATCGGTCGCAAAACAATTTCCTGGTTTAATATTTTATATTAAAATACATATATAAAATAAAAAGTTCTGGCACATGTACAACGAACAAGTCCAGAGTAAAATTTTTATACCACGCTTACACGCATGAATTTAACTCCAGTCGCAAACATAATTCTAAAAAAGATAAGACTTTGTTCGACAGATCTTGGTCACATATGATTGAAAGTTCTGTATTTTACCGGCATATCGTTTCAAGCATTGTTGATAAGCGAACCAACAAGCGTTTTGATAAACATTTCCAGTATTGTCACAAATTGGGCGATAGTCTTCGCCGCAAGTATGAGCACTACATCCGCCGAGTAGTGGATCGCTCCTCTTCACAGATTTATTTCTTGCATATTTCTCAGGTGATATACGACTCCTTGCAGATGGTTTTTGACTGTACATTTGTGTATCGAGCAGCATTTGTCGGATAGCTTGCGCTGGTAAAGGTTCAGGCTTAGGCTCGAGAGTTTCTTTGGGCAATAAATGTTTTGCAGGCGCATTCTGGGCGTCAGTTCCAAGTTTTGGACGGTTTAAGTCGTGCCGATCCGAAAATAGACCCAATGAACTAAGCCGGGGTCGATGGTGCTCTCGATAACCACGTAGCGCTTGTTGCCAAATTTGAGAAAACACACTTTGCTGGTTCGCTTCAACATATTTGCCGTCTAAAAAGTATTAATATTTACTTTTTACAAATTGTACTTTCTCAGATAGTACTTAGGTATCATACCTTTGTGGCATGGTTTTGTTTCCGATGGTATTTTGCTCCACGTGATAATGTTCCTAGTGTATGGTATGACACTGCCCCTCATGATATTTTGCCCACCATAATCAGCAGCGGATCTAGAAAATTCTGGCGTGTGGCGGATTGTGCAAAAGTTATGACACGCAATTTTTACGTAGTGCTGTACATCTGAAAAGTTTCTGAGGGAAAAATTATACGGTAGGGACCTTTCCATTTTATACAAATAATTTTTGACAGGGTTGTGTACGCCACCCGCCCCCTCTGAATCCGCTATTGACCATAATTATTTCACTTTCCCCACCGTTAGATGTATACGCCTTGTCCTGAGATAGTTTATTTAGCGTAAGCTATGTATAAGCAGCAGCTTTTAATGTTTCATGGAATTCTTAAATTTTGACGAAATGAATACAAGCAATCGTAAATCCTACTTTACTCAAATCAGTTCAATTTCAATTAAAAGTTGTTAACGGCGAAAGCTGACGAATTTTAACTTATAAAAATTCTATCACGAGATGTGGGGCAAATTCTATCCCTGTGAATGAAAGAGGCGAAATATCATGAACGTAAGAACGACAGACACATACATAAATTCTGAGTGATCGAAAAAAACGCTATTTGAATCAAATTTAATTAGTACATGCATTGCTTATGCACTGGTCACCGGGGTACAACCGGAGGTCTCCCTCAGGTTCCGGCAGAAAAGCGGCCTCCGTCTCCTGTGGAATTTTTGCCGGAGGCTCCGGCAATTTCGGAACTAAAATTTTGCATAATTTTGCAAAATTTATCTGTTTAGCGTTTTTCGTTTGGCTTGTGTCACAATTTTCAGGAAAGAATTTCCGAATTAGCGTAAAACCCAACAACTTAACCACATATTGAAGATTCCGGCTCCGGTATCTTTCACCTCCGGTTGCAGCCTGTGGTCACAATATAAAGTTTAGCCCCGGGTTACCGAGTAGTCGTTGACCATGGACGAAAACTTTTCGTTGACCCTACCTCAACACTAATCACAAGCCGGTTTGTGACACTGGATTATGTATGGTCAACACTTTGTTACACCCTCTGACCCTACTTCAACGCAAAATTTGTACTGACCCTGCCTCAACGTGTGTCCCAAATTGCTCTGTGACACACGTTGAGGTAGGATCAATACTGTCGAAGCCTCAAAACGCACAAACACACAATACATACGTCTGTGTGCGATTTTGCGTAGTTGCACACAATAAACACAATAAAACTGTGGGTTAGAGGCAACATAATTTTGTGGCTAATTTTCTCTACTTAGGAGTCGATTTCCTTATTTTGTCAGTACTGACTGCATTTCCTTATTAAGGCTGAGGAGATTTTGCTTGTTAAACTCCGCGCATTGTGTAAGCGTATTGCAACGAAATATTGTAAGATGGCGCTAAATACCTGTCTTATGTACTGTTGCAAGGACCAGCAGCAATAATGAAGATGTTCTAATTGTAAATATCATGTATATAGTCGCGATCGTTAAAAAAATTTCTGTACAGAAAATGAAAATCAATTCAGTCAAATATTACAAAACCAAACTGTTAATATCATCTGTATGACAGCTTTTTATCAGGTTGGAACAACTGTGTCTGGAGTGTCAGACGACACCTCAATAGAACAACATAAGAGTATCGCTGACATCCTCATAACCCAGCAAATTTAAGGTTTCTTGGTTAAATCTCAAACATTTTAGGTAATACAAAACTACGCTGACTTCTTGTTCGTTTCGTCCGTGTTTTTTAAGTTATTCTGCGTGCGGTTAGTTTTTTGCCTACTATATATGGCTTTCAATCAAAAGGTGCAACCGGAGGCGAAAACAACCTAAGCAAGAGCCGGATGTGAGGCGAAGTTAGGTTATAAAAATGATGGTTAATTAGTTAATTTTAGCCAATATCTGCAATATGTGGTTAAGTTGTTTGGTTTTACGCTAATTTTCTACGAAATTTCTATTCCAAAATTTCAACGAATATCATATGATATTCAGCGGGACAGTGTAATCTTTGGGTGCTAATAAATGAATGGAAATTCGAACGGCGGAAGCACAGATGTGCTTTAAATACCAAATACATGCATGCAAATGGTTTCCGAAACAAATTCACTTTGAACCACATCTTCATAGTTCATTAATTCAAATTTCACATTCTAGTATCATATAATATTCAGCAGAACAATTTGGGTATGTTACCTCAAGCATGCAAGCATTTTAAAATATATCATATGATATTCGCACACAATACCTCGAATATCATATGATATGGAAGTACAAAAGATGACCTACACATGATAATAGCAGACAAGTACGAATTTTTGAATATGACATAAGGTCTACAAGCGGACAAAATGTTACCTAATACTCTAATAGGGACAAAACGTGTTACAAGCTGCTCCGTTATAACTTGAACCCCGCATTAGCTCGCTCCACTCACGCGTTTCGGACGTTCTGATGACCGCACTCGATTATTACACACCGAAACTTAAATTTTTAAAAAATTCGAAATTTAAGGTCGCAAATTCCTTCATGCGACTCAACATTTTTTGTCAAAAATTAGACAAATTTCGTATACACCATTTGACACAGGTTGCCGAACTAAGACGAATATGGTTAAATGTTTCTCAATTAGACGAGTGGCTATTAACGAGTTATTGTCAAATAACAAATTTTGGCTTCGAACCCTGTTCGTTGGTGGCGCGCCAAATCAGTTATTTGACAACAACTCGTTAAGCAGATTTCTGATTGCAGAAAGTTGAACACCACTCAACTCAGCTCTGCAAACTGCGTCAACATGTACATAATTGGTCCAACTTTTCGAAAAAATATATTGGGTCCAAAGAGATGAACTTGTGGCCTTATAATTGAATTTTTCAAAAATTCCGATTTGGGGATGGATTGATCAGGGGATGTCATCAGAAGCTCAAATATACAAAAAGTTTTAAAATGCAATCATTTTTGGGCAAACGCAGGCTAAGTGTGGTATGACCGACCACTCAAACACAGAATGAATTTTTTCCATTTTTTCCATTTTTTTCCGGAAAAAAATGGAAAAATATTCATTTTTCCGGTCAAAATTTTTTTTCCGGAAAAAACACGCCTGCTTAATAGAAATGTACTTTCGAAATTTAAGTACGCTTTAAAGTTTCACACTCAAATTATTTGGTCAAGGAGTCATTTGTGCGCTACAGGGATAATTGACCTTTATGGACACTAATTGGGTTTAGGGGCTCTATCCGCTTATGGACTCTTATTAGGGGTACGGACTCAGGAATTTTTAGCTTAAGCTTAGAAATAAATCTTATTGTACTGGTATGCTACTGCCCTGTTCTATTCATTGGAATCCAAAGTTTTAATTTTAATGTGGAGGATACTGCGGAAGAGCGAAAACTATTTGTCAATGTCATTTGGCGTAAAACGTAATAAAATAGTGTTTCTAGTCGCTATTTTAAAAACTAACTATATGAAATCAAGGCGATGACTGCATTACCTAAGCATACAAAAAGCTCAAACAAGTTTAATTTAATGCATGAAGTTGCTATATGATTGTAAGACCTATTAGCCCAAAAGCAAGTAGTAAATACTGTGTAGAAAAATTGTTCCTCCATACAGTGAAATACAGGACTCGTGTTATTAAAAATCAAACAAATCAAATTCATTTCGTGTTTAAACAACAATAATGTTTGAACGGAGCCTATATTAAACAAACATTATACAGTTTATCTATTAAACTTTAATTGTCAACCGCAGAGCACATCTGCCGTAATTTTTTCTCTTGAATTTTGCTTTTAAGGGAAAAATTTTTTAGTAAAAAATTAAAAAAATTCCATCAATCACGGCGAGTTTTCGGCAACACGAAATTGCGTGATTATATATTTTTCACAAATGCTTGAAAATGATATTCATTGAAGCGCATGTCTTAGTGTACAAAACGCTTGCTTTGTGTCAGTCATTCGCGCGGGTACGGAGAACTAAAGAATGCTTCCGTTTGTTCTATTTCAAAGAAAAACGACTATATAAGCTCCACATTATTTTGCGTGAAGCGTGTGGGAAAATCTCTATCTATTCTAATATACTAAATCAGTAAGCGGTCTTTTTTAACAATGAAACGTTTATTGATATGTCAGTTTCATACCAGGAAAATATATTCATAGGCTGTTTGGAAATAGAATTAAATACTTCGTTCTGGTATTTAATTCAATTTAATTCCGGATCGTTTTTATGCCTACCATTTTGTGGACAAATAGAGAAGAGACAACACACTAAAATCAGTTACTTAGGTAATCACTTCTAGATTAGAAACATCTGTCTTTTCTACATCACTTAACAAAAAGGTCACAGTGTTTCAAACTGCTACAAAAGCGTTTCTGTTCCAGAATATATATTCTTACTGTATTTTTAACTTACAGCTGAATGGAACTGAATTTAAACTTTACTTTATAATTCTGTTTGAAAGTGCACAAATTGTTTTATTAAGATAAATATCCAAGTGTAAAATTTTGAATTGCACAACGGCGTAGCAGTTTGGAAAAGATATAAAACAAGAAACTTCATTGGAACAGATAATTTATTTGTGACCCATTAGCAAGAAAATATACATGCATTCTATACAAAATATAGGCACAATTTTAGAACAGAGAAGAAAAAACTGGAAATTTAGAGCTCTTTTACATTAATCTTAATGTTACAAAACGCTAAATTGATAACATTTTTTATTATCGGGAAAGTAAAGTCGCCGGAAAAGATTATTTACTCAACCACCTACATGGTTGATCTGCTAAATGTTTTAAAGGGTGTATCAGCAGTATAATAGCCATAAACCAACGAAGCCATAAAAATCTGGTCTCGGAAACTTCAGACAGTTATGCCTTACTCAGTCCCCAATAGTCTTGAATTTCTTAATTTAAATTCTAAAAATTGTTCGGAAATTTAAACTGTTAAATTTGTTAAGTTAACCAAATGCCAATATTAAAACGTTGTTAAAAACTTTCCGGAACTTCCAGCAAAAACTCTACTGGAGCCGAAGCATGAAGACACAGTTTTGCTGATTGTTAGGTCCCTGATTTTCAATGCAAATAAGTGTACATGCATAACAACATTTAGTACATCCATGATCATTCATTAATTATTCCAACGCCATCAGGCAGCAAAAAATGAAATTACTAAATAAATATCCAAATTTGTGCTTGAAATAAGCAGCGAACACCTTAAGTAACCAATGGCAGAATTACAAAAGGATCACTGAACGTGAAACGGCTCAGTGGCTCACCTCATATTTGGATAAAACCATCGTAGTTTTGTAACGCGACCTTGCATCTCGCTTGCCTCACTCTTGAGCATAAGAATAACTGCTGGGTTCCAGTCCCGTAGCCGGCTCACCATGCTGGGGGGGCTAAAAATTTTTGAGTAGAGGAATTCAAGAATTTTTAGTGAATTGCAAGCAAGGTTGAAAATTTGCTAGGGGAATTTTTCCAGGAGGGTGTGTGCCCCCTGCCCTTCCCCTTGGTTACGGGCCAACTGGGTTCACTTCGTCGTGGGTGACTACCATTTGCTTTGTTTAGTGATTTTTAAACATTTTCAAAATTTGTCTTGCAATATCGTTTTAGGCTGCATTTTATTGTGTGCAAGTACAAAATATGTGCAGCTTCGCGTGCGTGGTTTTTTAGCTTGTTCAACGCAGATGTTGTACTCTAGATATAAAATTGTGCAGGTAGAGCTGGCGAACGTTGTTGAACATATTTTCTTTACCATAAGCAAAATGAGAGGTGCTTTAGGTTTCGAAATATAGGTTACTTTTGGCTAATACAACATTCCAATAGCATCATAAATGCAGATACTACTTTTCACGTGGTTTGTTCACCAGAACTCTTCCTAGAATGTTGGGTTGCAGATACAGTGACTAAAAACCAACGCCTAGCTTTAAAAGTCGATTGCAGGCTCAAATGGAAGAAGAGACACACCTATATTGTTCAAAATTATGGATAGTGGCAGCCCTTGAGGTGTCTCATTGCAAAGCTTACCACTAGTAGCTTAAAATAGCGCAGACTTCACCAACTGACTATTAAAAAACTCAAAATGCTTGTTCAAAACCTTAGACTTATGAAAACCTGAAAAGTTGAATTCAGTTGGATCCGGCTTACAAAGTCTAGTTTTTTGTAGCGCTCAAAATCATGGCTTTGCATGTGGAAATTAGTACTTGTCGGTATATGTGCACGTAAAGTTTATGTAAAGCAAATGTTGCCATGCCTGTGCACATATACCGGTATAAGAAATTGTTGCAATGACCGCATGGTGCAGTGGTAGCATGCTTGGCTCGAACGCAAGAGGGCCGAGGTTCGAATCCCGGCGTGGTCATTAACATTGGGCAAAACTTCAAATAGGGTGTCATGCAAACCGTTAGTACCAACATGGAGGTCTCGCCAAGACGAGCACTGCAAACAGCAAGCCCATGAATTCGGGTAGTTGGATTCACGGTCCGAGACGATCGCCTGTAAAATAGAGGGATGTCGGTATATGTGCACGTAAGTGTATGTAAAGCAAATGTTGCCATGCCTGTGCACATATACCGGTATAAGAAATTGTTGCAATGACCGCGTGGTATAGTGGTAGCATGCTTGGCTCAAGCGCAAGAAGACCGAGGTTCGAATCCCGGCGTGGTCATTAACTTTGGTCAAAACTTCAAAAGGGGGTCGTGCGGACTGTTAGTATCAACAATATTTAATTCGTTAGCTAGTTGGCAGTAGTGAAACATTACTTTGAACCGTTACAGTGTTCCACTAATAAAGCGATACAGCAAAGTGAACTACCCACTGTTTGCCAGCGTTATTTTATGCATTGTAAACGCTTGCATTACATTTGGGATGTATCAGCATAACGTTTCTTGCGGTGTCGTAGAATATCCATGAATAAGGCTACATTTTATACACATATAGTTTAGTGTAAGGTCTGGACTGGTCAAAAACGGGAATTTTCGACCGATCCGAAGGCGGGTATGGTCTAGTTTCGGGTTGATCCTGGAACAGTTTTAACACAATTTAGACACTCCTATGGCTCGTACGGGTTTATAACACACATTTTATCCGTTTTACTAACAACTAAGAAAGGCGCAACGCAAAATAATAAACACAAGCCCGTTAGTCCCGTTTACAACTAATTACCGATTTTCCCTAGTTTTGGTGATTATTGCTTTTGAACGAGGGCCATGCGGCCGAAAAGCTTTACGACAATTATAAGTTCCGGGAAAATGTAATACATACGCGAAAAAGAAGCAGATTCTGTCAGACACAGCTTACGGGACTGCTAACCAAACCACGTCCGGGCACAATTATAACAATAACACACAAATTAGGAAAATTGCAACTAACAGTTCCCCAAGCCTGAAAATTATTATTCCGTTCAAACAAAGTACGCCGATTCCGAATTAATGCTTTTAAACGCTCCGTCAAGGCTAGAAATAATACTTTTTATCCGTCCGAAAATGTTGCTATCTTTTACACGTAAAACTACGTCAGCTACGCACAAAACCCTAGCTAAGTGATCATAAGAATACTACCAATGTTGCAGAATCATGACGATAATGACATAAAAAGAAATATGGCAAAATAGACACAAATGGGGCAGAATTGGCAGAAATGGAGGTGCGAAATGGAATGAGCACCTTGAAATTAGTAGGAAACGGGAAGGAGAGGCCTGAAAACATGAAAATAAGTGTATATAAGATCACAAGAAATATGACATGTAGGAACTGGCACAAAAGGGTCAAAAGGGGAAGAGTTTGCAGAAATGGGAATGCGCAATGAACCGAGCGCATAGATAAGTTTTATAAGAATTTGGCAAGAATGTTAAAGCACAGTGTTTGACAAATGAGCAGACAATATGGCAAGGCTAAAATTACACCGGTTATGTATAAATCGCGATACCAAACCGAGACTGAGATGCTGGGATTCACATGCCAAGGAAACTACATAGCTAGGAGGTCGAGGGGTGCCGAGGGTGAGCACCAGCGTGGCACTGAGTGCACGCTGGGGCCCCACCCGACATCTCTCTCTCTCAGCTCATGCCGTCCCTTGGCATGCAAAGACCGGTTGACCTGAAAAAATAATGATTATACATCGATATAAAAATAAATGAAAAATGGCGTAGAGTTTGTATGAGTTCTTTGGCGAA
>JASANG010001903.1:0-75914 GCA_030248215.1 Enoplolaimus lenunculus
AACAGGAACAGGAATTAACAACAAGTTATCTAATCGAACACGCTGCATGCGTCCATTTAGACAATATCCATCAGGATTTCAACAGCAACTAAATTTTGCCGGAACAGGAATTGAATTTCTACGCAGGAACCGGAATTTAAAATATTTTTATCACGAATTGCTATTGAACTTTTCAGAAGTTACCAAAAAAGCGTTTAAGCAAATGTTGAGCTATTTCATCATTAAGTTTTGGGAGACCACATCAGATTTTTTGTCTGACAGTTTATTAATAAAAATTAATTAATTGCAAAAACACTTATTTACAAATAAAATTTTTTTAAAGATGTTTCAAATATTTAAATGATTATAAATAATTTGCAAAAAACCGTAAAAATTCCGGTTCCTGCATCTTTGAATGAAGGAACAGGAATTGAATTTTTGCATTAATTCCGGTTGAAACCTGCTATCCATAATAAAAACCAGACATTCAAATATTGGTACATAAGCTAAGAAGGGAATGTGCAGTGGTTATCGCGGAACCACACAAGCTGATTACAGGTATATATCCCATACCATGAGATACATCTACCTCACGCTTCTGATATTCTGTGTTACCAAGCAATATTAAAAATGGTCATGTTTGAGACGCGATCGCTTTTGTTCACAGGACGACAGAATTCAATACAAAACAACAACTGAGGTCTTACTTGTTCAGCTCGGAATCGGTTAAGCTGAAGCTGTAAGGCGAATGGCGGCGTGACTCGTTTCGTAAATTCGGCACATTGGATGGCGGCTGACTAGTGCTAGGCTCGGACTAAAAATAACATATACATCTACTATGTAATATATTATATAAATCTGGTGGCTCCTGCTTACAGGGTGCAACATTCCCACACCCCTCCATCCAAAACCAAAAACCAACCCACCAAAAAACCACACCCAAACCAAACACCCCACACAAAAAAAACAACAAAAACCCAACACAAAAACAAAAAAAAAAAAACACCCCCCCACCCCACCACCCCCACAACAAACAACCCACCACAAAAAAAAAACCCCCAAACCCAAAAAAACCCCCCCCAAAAAACAAAAAAACCAAAAAAAACAAATAAAAAAAAAAAAAAAAAAAAAAACAAAACCAAAAAAAAACAAAAAAAACACAAAAACAAAAAAATAAAACAAAATAAACAAAAAAAAAAAAAAAAACAAAAAAAAAAAAAACACCACCAATAACAACAAAAAAAAAAAAAAAAAAAAAAAAAAAAAACAAAAAAAAAACAATTCCTGTTCCTGCATTCAAAGATGCAGGAACCGGGAATTTTTACGGTTTTGTGCAAATTATTTATAATCATTTAAATATTTGAAACATCTTTAAAAAAATTTTTATTTGTAAATAAGTGTTTTTGCAATTAATTAATTTTTATTAATAAACTGTCAGACAAAAAATCTGATGTGGTCTCCCAAAACTTAATGATGAAATAGCTCAACATTTGCTTAAACGCTTTTTTGGTAACTTCTGAAAAGTTCAATAGCAATTCGTGATAAAAATATTTTAAATTCCGGTTCCTGCGTAGAAATTCAATTCCTGTTCCGGCAAAATTTAGTTGCTGTTGAAATCCTGATGGATATTGTCTAAATGGACGCATGCAGCGTGTTCGATTAGATAACTTGTTGTTAATTCCTGTTCCTGTTCCGGCAAAATTTAGTTGCTGTTGAAATCCTGATGGATAGCCTGTTATCTAAATGGACGCATGCAGCGTGTTCGATTAGATAACTTGTTGTTTATTCTTTTTGTTAATGATTTAGCAAGTTCTTGCTCAGATATTAAGGTAAAAATGTTTGCTTATGATCTCAAAATTTCTTGCACTATTCCTAGAAGAGAATTTCATGCTACGCGGTTGCGCTTACAAAACGCCCCAAACAATCTTCATGAATTTGCTGAATAGTGGCAACTCAAGATTACTGTTTGCTGGGGGGTAGAACTTGGGTTTTTGTAATCAAAGGCATTACTATCATTTTGGAGAGGACACTATTTCATTTGTTGAATCGTTCAGCGATAAACCTTGTTATAAAACATCGTTTGCATATAGATTTATCTGCTGTGGAGAAGTAGTTACTGCTTCAAATGCAAATACTTTTCGTGAAATTTTAAAAGAGATTGACTTATCTCAGTTATGTAAATTTAAAAGCCTTTGATGTTTAATTATACCAACTTAGGATATTTCCTACTGTGAATGTGATAAGATAAATATTGGTGGGCTTACTACCCTTTTTATCTAAAACACCATTAGGCTTGTTGAATTTACTACGTATTATTTGATTTTTTAACATGTATACTAAATGTCACCTCACATGTCACATGTTAATTACATTTTGCTTAACAAGTAATAAATCTAATAAATAAAGCATAATATACAACGGTTTAAGCAATTTTGAGTTTTTTAAGCTTGCACCCCAAACGCTTGAGTCATGCTGCCTCAACTTCTGCCGGATCGGCAGTCAAGCACGATGCAACGCCTGTTGGTTGTGTTGGACCAGCTCTATCAGCTCGATTGCCTCCAAATGTATCAGTGTCACTATCAGGTAATATGCAATCTTTTTAAAAGCACAGACCGTGTAGTTGGATAAATTTTCTTTGCGCCCGCTCAGTGGAATTTTAATTCCAATCTTATAAAATGTGCCACAGCAGTGTATACAGAAAAAAGCATATATTGCTTGTAGATTTGCTTAACTTTAGAATTACATACTTTGCGTTGTCTTTTGTAAAATGTGAGAGACGCTTCCAGCTCGTGCGGTCTCGCGGCGTGTCTGTGGTACATATATACCAGGGTGCGACCGGATATCCGGCTCCGGTTTACTATCCGGCAAATAACTCGGTTCCGGTATCCGATATAAACATACCGGATTTCGGAGATGATTTCGTAAATCTCAAATTATTGCAAATTATGTTGTGAGATGCAGGGTGCAACCGGAATTCCGGTTCCGGCATTTTTTCACCTTCCGGTTCCGGTTCCGGTAAATTTTTACCGGATTTAAAAATTCCGGTGTTATAATTTTGCCGTTTTCTTAACTTTGCTAATTTTTAAGAATCTCTTTTGAAAGCCACTTGTACTCAGAATATGAGCCGTTGATGGTGGATTTCACTTCAGTCGACGACGAAAATCTAAAATACAACAAATAAAATAAATACCTATTTTCGACTAAGGTTGTTTCACAAATAATACAGCAAAAAATACTATTAAAATGAAATTTTTGGTGAAATGCATTTTTCATTTTCCGGTTCCGGTTCCGGTAAAATTTTCAAATTCCGGTTCCGGTTTTGAGCGAATAAAATACAAAAATTGACATTTATAGCAACTTTGTTTATTTCAGTGTACGCATTTCAGTTGTGTCATTGAACTAACCATCTAAAAGCAAGAAATGAAGCGATAATAATTTTACTGACGCATTAACGTGCTAAAATTAATTTATTTTAAAAACACTATCCGGTTAACATTGGGTTCCGGTATAAAATCACTATCCGGATCCGGTTCCGCTATCCGGTTTTTGCGATCCGGTCGCACCCTGATATATCAGGGTTCAAGAGGATATCCGGCTCCGGTAAAAATCGACATCCGGCTCGGGTATTATAACCTTCAAATATTTGTTGTAAAAATCTTCAAAAATTGAATTGCATAGTTGATGTTTAATGATCATCGTGCTACGCATTCAGTTGCATTTGCATCTTTGTTCTATCATAACTGTTTTGTAAGTGTTTACGTGCGTCTTTGTGTCTTATATTACCTTACAACGAAGTTACGGTTATATATATATATATATATATATATATATATACATTTTATAGTATATTATAATACATGTCACTGCATGTATACGTAATTTTCTTGGCTGCCGGCTGCGGTATTACTCTCGTTGAGCTCCCGTGTACGCAGAAATACAAAACGAACGTGAATAATTTTTATGTCATCTTTGGGTCGCCTCGGTTATAGTTTCGTTGGCCTGTGATATTGTAATACCTGCTCCCATGTTTATAACTATTTGAATGTAACTGAATTGAAATCGTAACAAATTCAGGTGCTTGCAAACACGGGAACGGGTCTCGTCGTAACCCTGGCGTCGTGTCAAATAGCAGTGGCAGTGTTGGTATTGGCGTTATTGGCAGCAGTCCAGATCATCAACATATTGAATCCAACAACATAAGCGGTTTGTCAGTACCGCCTCAAGGAAGTTGTTCACCTGTCGCAGTACCTGGTAACAGTGTAAATGCATTGAATAACGCTTCCAGTGTTGTAGCTTCGCCTGAGGTCAGCTCTGGATCTACAATGGTAGTCGGTAAACCTTGTGTGGCGCCAACAGGAGCTTCTAATAGCATTGCAACTACTCCTCACCATCGTACACCGACGTGCGGTTATAATTCAGACGACGAACATGAGATCAATCAACCACAACAACATTCGGCGGTACTATTGCCAGCTGGGACAATTGCGCAAGCGTCGGGCGTAACGGGAACTGTTATTGATGTTAGTGCGTCCGTTAGTGGAGCTGGACCAGCGATGCACGATACAGCGGGGTCTAGACGGCACCGTGTTTATACAGAGGATGTAAGGTTATGGTGTCTTGGAAGTGGAGTGGGTTTTCGTTAGATTTTCCTCATTTTGCGGTCCAAGTTAGAATAAATTATGGCATGATGTAAACTACTGATGTTTTGCGTTACATACTAGTTTTCTGTTTTTGATTCAGTCTTTTTCATTATGGGTGTCATTAGGTTAAATTGGAGGAACTGCCGTTCGTTTTTGGCGTTTGTTAGTTGATGGGTTACCAAGAACACGTATTATTGTAGT
Source organism: Enoplolaimus lenunculus (assembly GCA_030248215.1). Lineage (NCBI taxonomy): Eukaryota > Metazoa > Nematoda > Enoplea > Enoplida > Thoracostomopsidae > Enoplolaimus > Enoplolaimus lenunculus. The sequence goes on from JASANG010001903.1 coordinate 4,821, forward strand.
TGTTATTATTGTATTATTATTATTACTACGTATTATTATTATTATTGTTGTTGTTGTTATTGTTATTTATCACTACTAAAAATGTGTCTTAAACCAGCTTTTAGCAAATTTTGCAGATGGAAAGAAATTTCGAAAATTTGATGCGGCGAAATGGATTTTTAATCCATCCAATGGTTGAAGATGGAGCTTGTTTGTTTCGATCTGTTGGTACGGTTTGGATTTTCAGATTAATAAACTGGCATGTTTGCTAAAATTTTCAGTGGTAAAACTTTATTGTTCATACAAAATTAGTTGCGCATACTTTTTTGTAAATTTCAACAGCGCGCTTTATACTTTTAGCTTCAAATTAGATTATTTCGTAATGCAGAATGATACATGTGCTTTTATGAATTTTTAACACTTTCATTAATAGTTTGTGTTGGTCATTTCTGTGGGGTTTGCTCAAATTAATTTCGAAAAATTAAAAATTATGTAATGAATTCAAAATTGTGACACTGTGTAGCGTTTTAAACCTTATTAGTACACCACAGGATGCAAACCGGAACTGGAATATATCGGAATCGGAACAGCAAATTTATACCGTAATTGTAATCGGAATCAATATCGGAACTAGAAACTTTGAATTTGTAGTGACAAATATAATATTGATTTAAGGTGTCTGTTGGCTGCCAACAATTTTCAAAAACGTCGCATGAATAAATTGGCGATGATTTCTGGTTCTGTAAAGCTAAACAACAGTCAATTATTGATAAGTTAACTCGTCGAAAGCCATTTAATAGATAAACAATACAGAATTTATATGCAGCGTATCACAACAAGTAAGAATAAAATTAAAAATTCCGATTTTTGATTGTGCAATCGGAATCGGAGCTCGTTTTGAATCGGAATTCTAGTCGAAATCGTAATTCCAGATGCATCCTGGCTTCAAGGCCTTATGGCTACTACTTACGTGAGCTCGTGGTGTTCTTTTCACACTTTCTCGTTTGTGTTTTAGCGCATCAAGTGTACGGTGATACCGAAATGCACTCGGTTGTACGACAATTAACAATGGATTACATGGTATGCGACACTTGTTTATGTAATAGTTTTTTGTTTTTTCTGCGGGACTGGATTTTCAGCCAAATGCAAATTTTGATCCCAAATATTCACATGACAATAATAGAGTACTTAAATCCGTAGTCAGTAACAACATATGTCCTTAACATAAAAAGCGCCAATAAAACATTTACTTGCAACAGGTCTTTCGGGCGAACCATCATCATCCAGGTCCACAGTCGTTTTATCCGGTTCCTTTTGTTTAAATTTTATAGATGTGCCCGCTGTTGTTCCAGATTACGTATCTGTGTATCCAAAAGTAATTTTTGCTTTGCATACTCCTCCGCTCTTGAACAGTGTTACCTTTCGTGTGTGATCAATGTACTCTCCACTGGTGAAGTAAAATTATAATTATAGTATTGGCTATGAAATACATTTTCTGAAAAAATAAGGTTTCCGACATGGTAAGAACTGTTTCCAGGTTAAAAAATCTGAATTATACGTTCATAAGCTAAATTATTGCAGCTTTAGCTATTTTAGTGTGTTACAAGTGTTATTACGGGCTGAAAACCACGATAGAGTCAGTCAATTCTAGGTTTACAACCAAACACTAGGTATCTTGTCTGAACAGCTCAGCCTTATCCGCGCGCGCCAGTAACGTGTTACGTTGTTTGTTTTAGTGGAAAAACCGCGATTACTTTAGCAACTTTGTCACTGAAGATTTTCATGATTATGTCCGTCGGAAACGCAAAGACACCACTCATGGCAACCATGTGGAGATGCAAGCAATGGCGGAGCTATTCAATCGAACTATTCAAGTCTACGAGTATGATAGCGGTACGTGAGCCAGAACTTAGCTTGTATTTGCCTTGAACTTGCAGCGCGATAAGAGATATGTTAAAAATGTGCCAAATAATCGGCACTTTTCTTGAGTATCGCCATCGGCACTGCAAATAAGTTGTCGAATCTTTGGCGATAATTTTAGACATAACAGGCAGTTGGAATGCAATCAATGTCACTTGTTGGCGTATATCAGTGCGTGTGATCAGGGAAACTGTTATCTCTCTTTCGTTTGTGTTTGAAAAAAATGATTGAAATTAATTGTTCTTATAAATTTATAATCTATAATATGGTGGTTAGGTTTTAAGTTTTCGCATACAGTGGTTCGATGGACCTAGCCAGGATTTTGGAAAGGGAAGGCCTACGTTCGAAAATAATTCAGATTTAGAAGGCGGAGGTTCTTGCAGTTGGAATGGAAAAAAGTACCCATCAGAGAACCCATATACAACAATTCGAAAACAAATGAGCTGTTGAACCCTTAGTCTCCCTGACCATGCCCTTGAGCGGTCTATATTTCGGATTTTTGGAATGACTTAACCACTTGTCTAGGCACAATTTTTATGTTTGGAATTTGCTGAAAGTTTCTATTTAAAAATGACTGCTTTATATTTTCAGAGCCTATAAATTCGTTTCACGGCTCACACGTGACTGACAATCCACCAATACGTGTCAGTTATCATGGTGGAGTTCATTACAACTCTGTTGTTGATCCATATGCAGCAACTATTGGTGTTGGTCTTGGATTACCTGGATTGTATCCCGGGGTAAGTGATTTTGAACCAAATTTTATGCAAGGTCGCAACTACTAGGGATTCCACGAACTTTTTAGCTCTCGCTCTCCTGGCAAAATTGCAAAAGTTTTTTCAATCTTATAAGGAGTACCACACTCGAATTTGGACCAAACGTCAGAAAATAATCAGGTCCAAGAGTATCGTGTGTGCTTAGTTTTAATTTACATACTCTCGCACTATCTTTAAAGGGAGCCGGCTAAAGATTGCGCCAGCATAGCGGACCGAATTAACACCCGTCGTTGTGTTACACGGGAATGGATGGCGCCGATATTCAAGTATAGCGCACCCTAACGAAAAATAAAACAAATTGTTGCGGCTTGATAAAGTCATATCGAATATGTAACAATTATTGCGTATGTATGATTGATGCATTTTGCAGCTTGCCGATAAAAATTTGATGCGCGATGCAGCGAAAGCATCTGAACAAGAAGACATCGAGAAAACTATGCTTGAAGATAAAATGGCTGCGTCTGACTGGGAGGCTACTGAGCGCATACTTCAACAGCAGGTACTTTTTAAATTGACTTGAAAACAAGGTCAAAAGCGTAACTAGGAGTTAGGAGTCACTCCACGCGTCATTAAAATTTTTGCTCAGCGATATTTAGGAACTTTTCAAGTTGGTATTACTATAAGAACCCCCTCTTCGAAACTTATGTTACGTAACTCCTACGTGTCAAATTCAGGCTACGGTCGTGTTCTTGCTGAATTTTTATTTAAACATTGTTATGTTTATAGCAGTACTTTTAATGGTTCGTATTTCAATCTGTACCCGATGAATGGATAAATATAATATTTTGCAAATTTCTTAGATGTGCGATATGCAGCGTGCAAAACGGAACTTGATTATACCGGAATCTCGACTATAATTTTGTAACAATACGGATAATTTGTTTGTATTAACATGTATACTTGAACGAAGCGAACGCCAAGCGTTTTATGTATTGTACTGTGTTGTCAAAAGGTGGATGTCCGTTCGAAACCGATTTTGATAATCTTTTTTTGTTTGAAAGCGAATTATCCTGGGGTGTTAACCTCGCATTGGTGTTTTAAAAGTTTAAGCCGTTTATTTGCTACAGGCTAATTTGCATAATTCGTTAGCCTAAATTAGGACTTTCTACATTATTTCACTTTTTATTACAGTTACAAGCAATCCAATTTGATCACTAAAGGGTTTTTCGGTGCATCTAATTTCAGCACTAAAGGGTGTTTGGGTACGAAAAATTTGAATAAATTGTTTACGAACCTCCAAAATTGATAATTGAGTAGTTAGCTAATAGCTAATTTGCATATTAGCTTAATTGATAAGACAAAATTAAGACTTTAAATTATTTCAATAATTATTACGGTTACTGAAGGTTTTTGGGTGCGAGAAATCTGAATAAACTGCTTACAAACTTCTAAACGAATAATTGAGTACTTAGCTAATAGATAATTTGCATATAAGCATAATTGATAAGCCTAAATTAGGCATTTTTACAATATTTCGCTAATTATTAGGGTTACAAGCAATATAATTCCAGCAATAAATGGTTTTTGGATGCGAGTAATCTGAATAAATTTTTACAAACCTCCAAAACCGATAAATGAATAGATAGCTAATAACTAATTTGCGTATTACCGTAATTGCTTACGTGTGTTCGAGCTTCGGTCAATAAATGTAGTCCCACTACACCAGTATTAATTTATGGCGTCTGTTGGCTGGCAGTGATTTTCAGAAACGTCGCATGAAAAAATGGCAATGATTTTTTGGTTCTGTAAAGCTAAGCTGTAATTAATTATTGTTATTTTTAGAATAAAATGGTATGTTTAGATGTTGAGATCTAGTAAATTTTTATGCAGTATATCACAACAGGTAGAATTAAAATAAAAATTTTAAAATTTCGATTCCGATTGATTGTGCAACCGGAACCGGAATTGGAATTCTAATCAGAATCGGGATCCCGGCTGCACCCTGGATGCCGGCATCTGGCTTAAGTTATTTTGGTTATTATGCGTATTCTGTCAGTAGTAAATTGAAGGGTGTTGTCACTGTGTTATGTTGTGCCAGTTTGTACCAATTCTTGTAATCAATGTGTACTGGAAGTTCCAGGTACTTCAACAATCGTACATTGATTTTTTGGAAGCGAAAAAACTACAAACATCAACGTCATCTGGTCGTACAGGTGTGCCTTCACCACAGCCGTCTACATCCACTAACAACAACAATAATAATAATAACAGTGTAAACAATGAAAACATTGGTCATAATGGTGATAATCATAAACAACAATTTCTTAGCGGCAACGCTGGGGCAGCAGGGTACAGTCATGGACACTTGCAGCCGAACCAACGAGAATCAACGTCAAAATCAGGATCGAAAGATGCAGGCGGTGTATTTGCGAGAAACAGCTGTCATTCAGTAAGTAAAAAATATCCGGTATTTGTTTTTTGTTTGGTTCAGGTGCCGAAACATTTATCGCAATCGCGGTTTCTGACGCACTTATTAAATAGTTCAACCGAAGTTTGACACCCTGAAATTTGTTGTTTGGACCCTTTGAATTTTGTTTTGCTATGTCAGCGAACACCCAGTATTTATGGTCAGTCGAGTTGCGAATTTGTGACTTGTTATGTGTCCCTTTTCATGTAATTTTAAACTGTTCAATATTCAGAACTGTCTTGGAATGGTTCTACGAAGTTGAAATTGAAAACTACATTAATTTTTACGTTTGTTATCATCGTTTGGATGCCTCTGTTACGTTATGTGTAATCTCAGCAGTCGTCTCTATTACAGACTCGTCGATCTTTGCCATCTCCAAACGTTACTGGCAATTTTAAACCGCAACAACAACTACAACAACAACAACAACAAGCGCGAACAGATAAAGGAAAAGCAGCGCTGGCGCATACCGAAAATGTACCTGAACAACAAGAAACTAAACCATCGCTGGTTAACGAATTAACTGAATTGTACGCTGCACAACAAGGTATTAAGTTGTGTTTATACACTGGAATTTCGCTAACCCAATACGAGTGGAGGGGGGCTTTTTCAGAGGTGCCCCAGGTTCATCCAGGGGGATTTGCCGAGTGGAGGCTTTCAATAAATGTCTCCGGGTTAAACCAGGGTAACAAAAATGAAATGTTTAATTTTTTGAGCAAAATGTTCGCTTAAAAAATGATTTCGTGTTTAAGGCGTTACTTAAACGAAAAAAGTAGCAGATAAGCATTGCCATGGGCAAATTTGAGCGAATAAGTAGCACAGTCATTGGTGAATTGGTACCGCTCATGTTTCCCACATTTTTTAAATGAAATTGCGAATCCGGTGGGTTTTTTCGAGTAGGAGCGGCAGGATTGGTCGGTCTCGGTCAAAAAAGCGAGATTAAGACCGAGACCGAGATTCAATTTACCGTGATCGAAACTTTTGGTCTCGGTCTCGACCAATTTTTAACCGTCACCGAAACAAAAAAATTTTCTAACAAAAGTTTTGAATATTTTTATTTACTCAGAATTGCCGTTTAATTCATACAATTAAACTGATAAATCGCCGCTACACTTTATTTTATTACTTTATCTACCACTTAGGAATGGTGGTACAAACTCTACGATTGAAAAAGTTCACATAACTATCTATAACTCCAATAATAACAGACCTTGCGCACATATGAAAATGAACTCAGGCGGATTATATGCGACCATCAGTGCCAATATTAATGCTAACATTAGTTGGTGAACAGCTCTGCGAGAAGCCCATTCGCTTTGCGTGCGTTGTGCAATTTTATTTACTTTAAATCTAAACCTAAGCCATCCATGTTATAATGTAGTAAGATAATAACTTGAGGTTTCGCCTCTTTGGTCTCGATTTGCAAACCACCGAGACTCAAGAAACCCCAGACCGGCCAGATCCCGAGACTTGCCGAGACCGAGACCGCCCATCCCTGATGGGGGCTGAACCTGGGGGAAGTTGCCGATTGGGGGAGAAAACTTTGGTCTTGTGGGTCCCACACCAGCGCAACGTCACAGACTTGGAATCAAATGCCTATGTAAAAATTAAAAAATGCACATCCAGAGCGCAGGACCTGCACCGGGGTTATTCCCGGATTTTTTTTTGCTCTAATGCCCGGATCCGAAGCCAGTATTTTTCACAGCAGAAATCAGAACCTGAAAAAATAGTATAGCGTTACTCTAAGCGTTTTGGTACAATATGGTATTGTTATTGTACCAGTTGGCGAGGCGATTGGTACGATAGGCAATTGATACACGACATATTTATCTCTAGTAATTATGCGCTTTTTGTATAGCAAGCTATATATACCTTGGACGTTCTGTTGAGAGGAAAGTAGTACACACACGGACTGCTTTGCTTTGTGCAGAATATTATAATTTTAATAACGCTTTTAGATATTATTGAAAAAATGGATTTTTGCCAACCTGGGCCGTCCCATCAAGATAACAACAGTGACGAATACCCACAACTTAATCCGACAATGTTTGGTATGTTTATTTTCTGGTCTAATACATACTAAGTAAGGTCCTTGAGCACTTCCTTCCACCGTGTTTGTTCTTATGCGTACGTATGTCTACGCCTAAGTCTTTTCCTAAACATTTACTTAAGCATAGGTCTAAGACTTAATCTCAAATTGTAAATGAAACTGTGCAAGATTCCTAAATTTTTTTAAGACGTTCGATGTTATGCGTCAAGTAATATCGGACTTAAGACTGGAGGACGATTTTTTGCCGTAACCGGATATCCAGTTATACGCCTAGTTATTATTGACTTAATCTTTGTTTTTACACAGGGCTATCGGATTGGGGCGACGAAACCGATGAACTCAGCCGAGTAATGGCATTATCTCGACAAGAATACTGGAATTCACTCAAAGTTGCGTCAACAACAGCGAAAAATGCCAGCAACGATACTAATCTGGGTAACAATCTGAGCAACACTGGGCACAATAGCATCGAAGCAAGTAGCAACCAAGTTGAGCCTCGGCTAAGCGCGATCGAGCGCGGCGCATTAGACGAACAAAACTTGTCTCAAGACTCAAATCCTAATGGTGACGGTAATATGATGCAAGACAGTGCCTCCAGTGAAATGTCTAACGCACGTGGAAACTTGCAATCGTAGGCCGACACCCTGTGTGAGGATTTTTGAGAGCCCATACCGTGCCTATTTCACATGGTATATGGGTCTCGATCTGGTAAATGTGTTAGAGAGTGCAAGTGTATGATTTTCATGATGTATTTGCGGATAATTTTAAATTGATATTTTGCAAGCGGGATTCGGGCAATTTGATTTGGTTCGTATTAAAATAGAAATTGGCGAGCTATAGTTGGTGTGTGGTGACCATAGCTTTATCCTTGTTCGCGAAGTAAAAGTTGTAATTACACTTTCCGCTGATATGGCGTTTCTATTAAAATATATGAATGAATCATGATGTGCGCAGATAATTGATTGCCTTGTGTAACATTGGATTTGCAATACCTGAATACTAGATCGCATATATTGATATTGTAGAGTGTTGTATTGGGATTTCTGAAGGAACTAAAATTATGAAGGGACTAAACGTACTAAAAATTGCAATCAGCGATAATGATACACTTAATTTCTAATTTTAAAAAGTCCGAAGTCAGAGCTCGAAGTTTTTGTTTCTTATTTTTCTTATTGTAAAATAGCAGGGTGCAATCGGATATGAATTTACCGGAACCGAATCCGTGTAATAAATTTTTTACCGAAACCGAATATTAACTGGGTTTATCATCTGAATTAGTGCACTGGTTGAAGCACTTCAGTCGCACAACATAAAATTATGTTTATTGAATTACAATTAATGGTTAGCTTGAATTATTGATTTGTACTGCAGTGAATCAAAACTTGAATTTCTTGATTACCAGAAATGCGATAGCAGCAAAATGTTTCGGATGCTCTCTAGTAAAAAGCAATTTTTGAAATACGGAACCGTCACCGCAAATTTCAGGCATCCGGTAAGCAGGGTGCATCTGGAATTCATGTTTCGGCATTTTTTCACCTTCCGGTTCCGATAAATTTTTACCGGAATTAAAAATTCTGGTTTTAAAATTTGGTCGGTGAAATTTAAGATATGTTATTAAAAATTAACGATTAAAATTAAATAGATTTCATTAGTTAGTAGTATAGTATATAAACCTTTACAAATCGTCAAAAAAAATTCATCGAAGGTATATTTCGCTTCCGTGGATTATGAAAAGTTAAAATACAACAGATAAAGTGAATTCCTATCGCCAACTAGGGTTAATTCACCAATAATATTGCAAAAAAAGAAAATTAAAATGAATTTTTTTCGGTCGCATGTGTCTTATTTTCCGATAATTTTTTCAAATTCCGGTTCCGGTAAATGTAATTGCAGTTGCGCCCTGCCGGTAGGTTTATACCGAATCCGGATATCCGGTTGCACCCTATGAAATAGTGCAGGTTGCTACCCTTAACCAAAAGTATTTTCTGAACTTGGAACATGGTCGTAGCCAGATTTTTTTGTTGAAATCATTTCAAAGCTTTCAATTTAACGTTGAACTGTATTTTTATATGTTAGCAGTCATCTGTTGTAGGTGACCGTTAAATATGTACATTCTAAATGCAGTTGGTTCAATACATTTTGCTTTATGTTTCGTGAACAATGTTACGTACGTTTTTTGTTGTTAATGTTTGCAATAACCATTTATGTACATATAATATTGGAATTTCTATTTCGCTTTTGTATAGTAACCTACTGTCAATGGGTTTTTTTCGTTGGGGATTGCGCTTTCGTAATGTATGCTTAATTTAAAAAATGGATGCGTGCATCAGTGTTGTGAGAAAATTTTGAGATGGTTGGAATTGGAATCCCAGATTGCCGAGGGCCGAGCACAGGTTTCACTTAACAAACCTAATTTTTCTTATTTACATTGAAAACCAACGTGTCTTTCAACCAATGAGGTCTAACACTGCCGCGACTTTCTCTGGTATATGTGTTATTCAGCGAAAATATGTAGGTACGCGCTTTTGTGTATGGGATACTGTTTGTTTAGAACGCGGAAGTCATTTATTTATAACTGTCGAAGTTGTTTTAGTTGCTATCAGTGTCGTGCTTAAGCCCCCCATGCCTCCCGAATGGAGTCTCCTCGCCTCCCCTTCCTCCAGTCACAAAATTGTAAAACAGGCATTTTCCACATCAGACATTAATTTTTCTTAATAAATATCGTCTGGTATCTCGCTTTCCTCGCCAAATTCATTCACTATTCTTCTCCGTTGGATGTATTAGTTGCTCAGACATACAATTTTTTCACATTGACTTGGAGGTCTGGCAATGTCTTTAGGGCACCTCACATTGATATTGGAGTTTGTTGGTCTCACACACCATAGGCTCGGCACCAATTCAGATAAACAATTTTTAACTCAACGGTTAGTAAAACGAGGCTCTAGGAGTAGATAAAATACCGCGGTTTTACCCCCCTTTCCCCAACCCCACGTGGAAATGGTGGGATCCGGTTTACCCCAGTGGGTGAGTGTAAAGGTCCGGTTTGCCCCCGTGGGTGTGCGGTTTTAAACCAGAGGGGAATTTATGGGCAATTTTTGGCAAAACGAGGTCATGTGGATGCATTCCCTAAATTGTAGAGAAACGTTTCAAATGCTTAACCTGAAATGCTACCTCAATAAGGTGATCCGATTCCATCAACTTCTACAGTACAGCCATATGACGGTAAATCAGAAACCAAAAGGAAAACAGCAGATAACAATCCACCCGGTATTAAACTATATCAGGCACAAAGTTCAATAATTTTCATTAGTTCAATACCAAACGCACAGTTGTCATCTGAACGTTGCTTATATGTATGCAGTTTTCCTAGCAAAGTTTGTCAACGTTTGCAACATTCAGCCGTAATCAAAACGCTTCAACACTACAAATCACTTAGAACTGGTAAACATTTCTGTTCTTAATTTACGGAATGCGTATTCAACAACAATATGAAATCAACACGTGTTGCTATATCCGAAAAGGGTTTTCCCAAAGTGACAATCTCAAATCATGCTTGAACTACATGTCATCTCAAAAGTTGCTGGTAAAAGTTTCATCACGGCAGATTTTAAACAGTCTATCAAAATGGCATTGGAACACGGACAATTGTATATTATTGCCAGAGGACGAATTGGATTTTTATGTAAATTCAACAAGCCTATTGGACTTACGCCTTGGAACTCAAACGGCTATTATTTAGTGGTAAACAGAACCTTATTCCATATCCGGAAAAGGTTTTCCCAAAGTGACAATCTCAAATCATATGCTTGAACTACATGTCATCTCAAAAGTTGCTGATAAAAGTTTCATCACGGCAAATTTCAAACATGTTATCAAAATGGCATTGGAACATGGACAATTGTATGTTATTGCCAGAGGACGAATTGGATTTTTATGCAACTTCAACAAGCCTGTGAACTTACGCCTTGGAACTCAAGCGGCTATTATTTAGTGGTAAACAAAACCTTAACGCAGGACACTGACATTATCTGCCTCGTCATCAAACAGGATAGGAACGTGCAAATGTACAGTAGAAAAGAATTCTCAGACTTTCAAGAATCTAGTCGTTTGAATTGAGTCATATCGGTAGTGTGCATTGCTTTGTCTTGTAAATGTATATATTATTCGAATTCCACTGCGGTTATTTAACTGAACCTCAAATGTGAGTAAGTCAAAATCGTGTAATTCAGTATAAAAAATTTTATGTTAAATTGAGGTTATTTTAATAAAATAGTTAATTAATCGGATTACATTTCGCTTTAGTTAATTTCAATTAGCGTAAAGACTTTTTCTATTTCCTGATTATTAACTATGATTTTTGTGTATTAACGAGAAAGTGACATTTTAAAAGTTAAGCCTAGAGCAGAAATAATTTGTACTCCATTTATTTGCGTAATACCTATTATGCTGCGTTTATGTCTTTGTGTAATTGGTATTAAATCCAAAAGAAAGTAATTACACGTGCGTTTGGTTTTGAACTAATGAAAATTTATTTGTCAAAATTCTGGAAACGCCGAGTTTTTACATTGCTCATTAGATTAAACTTGTACTCTACAGTTTTGGGGATACATCCGCGTGACACCAATTTAACCTTTGTGCCCGATATTGTTTAATGCCGAGGGGCTGGTTATCTTCTGGTTTGCTTTTTGTTTTCTGATTTACCGTCGGATGGCTGTACTGCAGAACTTGAACTTGATGTCATTGGATCACCTGTTTTACTTTACATTTTTGGTTAAGCATTTGAAACTTTTCCTCCCTAGCTTAGGGGATGTATCCACGTGACTTTATTTTGAACTTGTATGTGATGTAATTTATTTCTTGTTCATACCAGATGTTTCTCGCCTTCTCGGATTTACTTGCTGTCCGGCGGCTGTACTGCAAAACTTGATGATATTGAACCACCTGTTTTGAGTGTATATTTCTGGTTAAGCAGTTGAACTATTTCTTACGCAAATTTTGAGTTGCATGCACATACCTCAAATTTGAAATTTTGAGTTATATTGTGATTGTTTTAAAGTTGTTTCCAATGTGAGCTTTAATTGTGCAATAGAATAAATTCGTGAATACAACTGCATATCAGAAAATAATTTTAAAAACTGTGCGATTGATTACCTGATTTATTTTTAGTCAACCTTTGTTAACTTTATTCTACAATAATATTGTGCACCTGGTGTGCTGTATAAGGGCACTACTTTCTAATTCATTGCCAAATTCCTGGAGATTCCTCCACGTGACCATTTTAAATATATTTCTTGTGACAGTAGTTGCACATGTTTTATTGTAACCTATGTAATTTGTCGTTCTCCGCAGCTTCAGGAATGTAGTAATGATATGAGTTATAGTTTGACCGTAGTTTCTCCGCACTTTAATTGCAGTTCATGTTTGAACGCGTGAATTTGTTTAGAACCAATTTTGTTATCTTGACTGTTTACCACACTGATTGTACCAAATGAATTATGAGACCAAGTTGTAGACCAGATCAAAACCAATCAAAAATATATGCAAAAGTGGTGGGTAATTGTTTCTCAGCTATATTTAAAATGAAGTGCTAACTTGTACATCAAATTTTAATTCTATGACAATGAATGGGATTATCATTTGCACATTCACAATATGGGACCTGAAATTGTGCATCAGCAGCAACAAAAAACTGCTGAGAGAGCTGAACGATTATTAGATTAAATGACAGAAAAGCATCGGGGCAACTGCTGAGCGGGTTCTTTTGACTGTAAAATGCAGCGAAAAGTGCATGTGGTGTCTCGATCCAAACGAAACATGGGTGATTACTAGAAAATTGGTCGCAGATGGGGCATAGAGGTTACGCATGGTGTATATATTTAACTAAAAAATTATAGAGATATGCTTTACAACTGTGACTTGTGTTTCAAATCGTTCACAAACTTGCGAGATTTAATAAAACATTTTAAAAACGCACACCATTCTGTATCCAAAACATTTGTCCTGCTTGTGACAAACAGTTTCGTTGCGCAGACAGTTTGCTGCAGTCGTAAAAGACATGCTCGTGCACCAACAGCAACATAACAGCCCTTCAAAAAAGTCACCAACTTGGCCAAAACGCAGCGGCAAATTATTGGACAATTAACTGAGATTCGGTACGCTCAAAATGTCGCCCCTTCAATATTATCATCGTCTGATCTACGTGCAGTTATGCCAACAGCATCGTCTCGTCGAACCTCAATCCCTCCCTAGAATTCCCCAATTAGTGTGCGTCGCGTCTTGGTCTCTTTCACCTCAGCTTGGTATAACTAATGAACACTCTTTCCGAACAAGCAGATGCCGCTCTTGCTTAATAGGCAATGAAGTAAGCAGATTTGAACATATCATTTTTAGTTTTACGTACGTGAATATAGCGATGACATGAACAAATTTAAGCATTTTGCCAAAAAAATTGTCCCCACATTCCTATCTCTGATGCAAACCCGCGCCCCCACCACACCCACTGGTGGAAAATCGGACCTCCAAACCCCCCACTGTGGCCAAACCGGACCCCCACCACCCCCGCGTGGGGGGTAAAGGGTTTTTATTTACTGCTAGGGCTAAAAATTAATTAAAATTAGCTTAAGGTAAATGTTGTATTGTGTTATTATATGTACTCATTGATGGTTAAATTTCTTTCTATTTGTTTATCGTATGAGGAATGTTGAAAAAGTCATTTGACCGGTTTCGGTTTTTCACCAACGTTATTCCTTTTGTGACGTTAGAACATTAGTTCTCGTCAATTCTTAAGCCAAATTAATATACAGTAGATTTATATACGCTGTGGTTCTTGTTTTTTTCCAATATGCATACCGCTTTCCTCAGCTGCCAACCTTTGAGTGCTATGTCACCGCTTTAGCTTCATTAGTCAGTGTATGAACTGTCAACACTAATAGTTATATTTTGGGAAATCTGCAGTTTGGTGGCAGGATGCAATAGGAATTACAATTTGCCGGAATTGGAATTTAACAACTTACCGGAATCGGAACCCGAAAGTGAAAATAACATGCCACCAAAAATGATTTTCATTTTCTTTTTTGCTTTATTGATGAAATACCCTGAGTTGAAGATAGGCATTCACTTAATCTGCTGTATTTTTGATTTTCCTTATCCATGGAAACGAAATCTGCCTCGATGGTTTATCTTCGGTGATTGTCAAGGTTTACATACTGTACTAATTAAACTTATTGTATTTTTATCGTTATAAATTGAACAAGTGGCTGTAAAAAGCCTCTTAAAAGTTAACAATTTAGAAACGACAAATTTCAAATTCCGGTGAAAATTTACTGGAACCGAAACCAGAGGGTAAAATAAGGCCGGAACCGGAATTGCGGTTGCACCCTGCTTGTGGCTTTTGGCCTAGTCCTATCTCTATAAAATGTGGGAATCTCGTTCTCGTTTTTCTACTGTTATTGTGGCAAATGCTACGTGATTTTCATATTTTACTGAAATGGTTTTTATGGTTTAACGTGTTCAACGCTGAAAACGGTATTTACGTCTTCCGGTAAACTTAGACCAATTTCTTACCTCTGCTGGCGTAGGACCGCGTATCAAAACCGTATACTTACAACCGTTTGGTAATTAAGCGATTAATGGAAGCGTTTGTTGACCTCTGGTTCCCTTCCCGACCGGTTCAATCCAACGTTATGCGGTTCGGTCCGCCTTATTAGTACGTACTAGCGCTAGGGTCGCAACCAGATACTTACTTTCAGCCAAAAGTCGACGTCCTGCTCAGGTATTCTTCATTGCTTGCCGGATATTTATTGATGAAAAATATAGCAACTCTGCATTATACTATAATTTATGTCCAAAATTGTAGCATAATAAGTAGTACTAAATTAGAGTGATTAGGTTTTAACTTTTTCTTAAAATATGCATTTAAATATCGGGTTACGGTATTTTTTAGTATCCGATTGAACTCTGGTACGTACGTAATTTATTAAGCTTCTACTGTCGAATGTTACTTAAAAATCGAGAATAAGGGTTACGCTATATTTGTCGCGCGCCAGTGGAGTCCTTCACTTGTAAACCTTACTTTTAGTTGTCAATCGCAGCGGTGTGTGTGTCGCATAAACGTATCGGACAGCCCAAAATGTTTTAAATGGAAATTAGCAATTAAACATCAATTCAACGGCAGTAGTTTTACTCGTTTAACTTGTCATCGTTATATCATTATCCGACAGCATAACCAGGATGTGTGTTTTAAGGTATAAATGGATTCGTTTGCGATTTGTATGCAGAGATTTGTAAGAATCTTTTATTTCATTTCTAGCATAAGAAACCGACCTTCAAAATAGGGTTTAAAATGAGGCTCTCGCCCTATTGGAAATGTTCTGATTAACTTTTGTTTGTTTCTTGCTTAATAACACTTGAATATCTGTGTCATATATTGCTGTGTATATTATTATTGCTATGTACATACATATGAATACTGTTCTTGGTCAATTATGCAATGTAGTATTTAGAGTGCACATATTTGTTTTTGCTGTTCAATAATGCGTTGTGGTTATATTATTGTAAGAAACCTGTAAAAAATGTTGGCAAAGTGAATATATATGCTTTATGATTTAAAACTGTGTATATATATTGACATAAGGAAGTGAATTTGGCCTTGGTGACTTGTCTACATTCTGAATTCAGTAGATATCGCCAGATCAGAGGAGGATTCGAGCATAGTTGTGTTCAGTTATTCTGAAATTAACATTATTGCATACTTTCTAACTTATAGAGTACGGTTCAAGTTATGCATCGATTATTTAATTGAGCATCTTCCATGGGTGGTAACAAGTGGGGAGGCGGCCTTCCCCCCTCCTCAGCCGAAATTTTTCACAAACAGGTAAATTTTGAAAACAAATGGCGATTTTATTAAATATTCTAAAATATAAAAGATAAAAATGAAAATTCCGCCCCCGAAAAATCCTGCGACCGCCAATTATGGCTTCGTATATGTCTTGTGTTGAAAACCTGTCTACTTCTGCTAATTGGGCCCTGGGATGGCTAAACCTACATCTTGTTCTGTGTCTTGGCCTCAAACAGCTATCCAAGTGAAATACATTTTTATCGGTGATATTGAAACTAAAGCGTATTATGTGTCAGGACCGCGATGTATATAATACCTGATACTTTGATTTAATGCTACTATATGATTACAATAACTATACGCGGTTGCTTATACAATTTTTT
Organism: Enoplolaimus lenunculus; assembly: GCA_030248215.1. NCBI lineage: Eukaryota > Metazoa > Nematoda > Enoplea > Enoplida > Thoracostomopsidae > Enoplolaimus > Enoplolaimus lenunculus. Next base: position 21,172 of record JASANG010001903.1, read on the forward strand.
CGCTAGTTAGCGATACCTAGATCTTGAGTTTTAGAAATCAGTAATATTAGGTACGAATTTAGATGGAAACAAAAAACGCAATTAAGTCGATTAAAGTAGTATTTGAGTCAAGTTTTAATGTTAATGGATGGCAGGGCACAACCGAAGGTCTGCCGATAGCGCCGGCAGAAAATAGCTTTCTGGCTCTGGCTACAGTAGAATTATAACCGAAGGCTCCGGCAATTTCGGCAATAGTGAGTTTGATTGTACCTACTTTGTTGCAATTGTCAAAGTTTTATATACGGAGAATCCATAAAACACCAATTTTAGCAATAATTTTTTGGCAACTTTTTTGTAAATTATTAGTTAAATTAGTAAAATTAACATTTTTACAACTTTTGTTTCACTTCCAGCTTCGGCAAATTTTGTTGACCTCCGGCGTTGGTTTTTTCGCCTCATATGTTTTAGTATGATTGTTGCTCTTAAGTATTGAGATAGTTTTTTCCTACATGTTTGAAAGTTCTTCGATTTTGGTTTGAGATTTATATAATCTAAGCTAAGCATTGATTATCAGTGAATATTAAGATTAACGTACACCATGTTCAGCACTTCTTGTTCTGTGACCTCATTTGATGTAGATATACTTTTATGTGAAAACTTAAATTTCTCTACAATAAAATATATGAGTTGTGCTTGTGTGTGAGCGTTTGTGGCCTCGCATATGTGCATGCCGTTGCATGATTCAGGGATTAACCAGTTTAAACTGACCCAATACTATCGTTTTCACACACAAAATAAATTGTCTTGAAATTCCAAGACTTATTTTCTTAAACGTTTCAAATCAAATGTCTTATATTTCAGACATAGCTTTAAACGTTCAAGAAGCTTGTGTCTTAAACGGTTAGACATAAATTTCTTCCTTTCAAGAAACAGTTGTCTTTTATTCAAGACTAATTTTCTGATTTTTATGTATGTTTTAATCGTTTATGAAACTGAAACAGACTCCTAAAATTTAAGACATTTAAGTGTTCAAAATTTAAGACAATTGTGTTGAATTTAAGAAAATATTTCTTGAATATCACAAAGTGTTTTTTGTTTGCACAGTTGTGAAGCAACCACTCACAGACGTCGTCGTTCAATCGGAGGTCCCCCCCGGTTCCGATAGAATTTTTGCCTTTGTTCCGACAATTTCAGTAGTGAAATTTTGCATATAAATACTACCGAGATTTCGTAGAAAATTAAAATTAACAGTAATATAAACAGCATTTTGTAGCGAACCGAAGAAGAGAGGTCCCAGTCAGTAGGAGTCCGTATCCCTAATAACAGGGCGCCCGCGACCTGAAAAACTCTGAAAAAACGTAAAAAAACCTGATTTTTACTAGAACACCTGAAAAAAACCTGATTTTTCGAAGCCCTTAGTTATAAAAATGGAAAAACCTGGAAAATGGCGACGTAAAAACCTGATTTTTTAAATGCTGACGATCGATTGGATGACTTTAATGGGGGTATTTTTTCCAAGTTGGAAGAATATGACGAATTGTGGTCTGTCGTAAAACTAGTGTTGATTATGTCTCACTGAAACACCGCCGTGGAAAGTGGGTTCTCCATCAAGAATGACAGGCTCGTTGAAAATCTGACCGAAGATTCTTTAATTGCCCTTGTTTACGACGTGATTCATAACGCCGGTGGTCTGTTAAATGTCGCCATTACTCCTGAGATAATGAATTCAGTCGGCCATGCTCGACAAGCGTACCGCCACGCCCTTGATGCTTGGTCAGGATTTTCAAAAGGGGGGTCCACTTTTGATGTTGGGACGCCTACAAGAACCTGAATAAAATTTTGTAAAAAACTGGAAAAACCTGCAAAATTTTTGTAAAAAAAACTGAAAACTGAAAAATTGAGCCTGCGAAGCCGCGGGCACCCTGTAATCAGAGTCCGTAAACAGATAGAGTCCATAAATGTGAATTATCCCTAATTAAAGAGAGTAAATGACTCCAGGACCAAATAAAGTTGACTTCGAAACTTTGAAGCGTACTTAATAAGTTTTGAAAGTACGTTCCTAACAGGGAATAACCGGAGGTCTGCCTCCGGCTCCGGCAGAAATTCGGCCTCCGGCTCCGGTAGATGTTTTGGCGGAGGTTCCGGCAATTTCGATAGTAAATTTCGCATAATTTTGCAAAATATATCTGTTTAGCACGTTTCGTTTTACGTTTGTCACTATTTTTAAGAAAGAATTTCCGAAATTTCGCCGAAAATTAGCGTAAAACCCAATCAACTTAACAAAATATTGCAGACATTGGCTCAAATTAAACTAGTTAATCGTTATTTTTACTACCAAATTTTGCCTCACCTCCGTCTCCAGGCTCCGGCAACTTTCGTTGACCACCGGCTCCGGTATTTTTCACATCCGGTTGCACCATGATTCCTAAGTATAACCTTGCATTATCGCTCAAGCTATTGGCACACGACAAATAAACGTTTTTCAACGGATAGTTGCGGGTCCGAATATATATCAGTAACGAAGGTTGGCGGAGCGTGGGTTAAAAATAAATAACAGTCCGTAACCGAATAACAGGGGGGACCCTCTGGAGAGATCAAATAAATAGTCTTATTCGGGTCACTACAAAACGCAATTTTAATCCGGGTGAAAATCAACCTCCGGCTCCACGTACGGTCGAATTTCTACCGGAGATTCCGGCAATTTCGATAAAAAAATTTGTATAGTATTACAAAACTTATTTGTTTGATGCGTTTCGTTTCAACTTTTACTGTAGTGACCCGAATAAGAAGGTGTAGGGTAATAAGAGGAAGGTCCCTATTTTGAGTCCCAATCAATAGGAGTCTGTATCCCTAATAAGAGTCCGTAAGCGGATAGCGTCCCTAAATCCTAATCAGAGTCTATGAAGGTCAGTTACTCCTAATTGTAGTGCATAAATGACTCCAGGAACAAATAAAATTTAGTTCGAATCTTTAAGGCGTATGTATATACGTAAATTTTGAATGTACATTCCAAAGTATAACCTTGCATGATCGCTCAAGTTTATGACGCAAAACTAATAAATGTTTAATTCAACGGATAGTTGCAGTACCGGTTATATGTCAGTAACGAAGGGTGGTGGAGCGTGGGTTAAAAATAAATAACAGTCCGTGACCGAATAACAAGGGGGTACCCTCTGGAGAGGCCGAATAAATATCAGTCCCCCCTCTTTTTCGGGTCACTACAGTAACTACATATATAATTTTGCCTCACCTCCAGCTCCGGCAAATTTTTTTGGACATACGGCTACGGTATTGTTTACTTCCAGTTGCATCCTGATAAACCGTTTAACAAAATTCATCCAAAATCTTACAAATTTCAGTGCATCCGCTATTTTTTCTAAAAAATTTTTAGTAAAGCCCGGTGAACATTCCTGCACCATAATTGTGTGGGCAGAAACATAAACGTCTTTGATACTTGTTTTATACTTATATCCGTTTCCGTTATTTGTACTATCCGCTTAACTTTTACACCCAATAGTAGAAGAACACAGGAGAAAAAGGTGATCTTTGTTGATCTATCATTATAGTTACTCAAATTGACAACGCAATGTTGCTTTTACACAGAGACTACTTTAAGATAGCAGACTGAATTTTACTTTTTTAGACTTTTAAAATATTTTTAAAAAATTGCCCTAGAAGCATACAACTCATCTCATGTACTATACAAAAAAGGGGACACACCAGGGTGTCCGTGGCTCTCTTCAATTCACTGCTTTAAACTATTCAACCATCGGTACCGATTTGCCAATTTCAAACAATGACCGTTTTTTTCGGAGCCGACGCCTTCCCAATACTCGACTACCAGTGAGAAAAAATATACAGTGGTTCAGTGTTTTAACTCTGCCACATTTGATAAAAGTTGAAATTGAAGATATGCTACTTCATTTAAGAAAGTAACGTTTTTGTGAAGTTTTTATAGTGTTGCGAAACGAGAAAAATTAAATTTTTTTAAAAGAAACTGTGGCGACTATAAGATGACATACCTACTATGTTTTATATATGAGACAATGTTAATTATTGCTGTTTTTTGACGCAACAATTGCAGTGTGTTGCAGTTTCGTTGTGTTGTAAAAGTATGCATATAAATTCTTTTGTTGTACGATATGTATAGGGAAATATTGACATTTTTAGTTTTACGTTGTTTTATATGTTGCCCGTTAGGTGTTTTGGCCCATGTATAGAACAGGGCAGGAACAGTAGTATAAAGCATATTCCTAAGCCTAAGCCTACGCATAAGCCTAAGCCTAAAGCCTGTATTGTGCGGTCAACTTTAGCAGTTTTAGCTTTTATCAACGCAATTGCTTGCGATATGTTATAGTCATACACATTGCAACCTACGGATGGACGGGATCCCACCTTTTAATTTCTGGACACTGAGGGTTCAATCAGTATATGTGGACTCCTTCATTTTTTCAATGGAAAAGTAATTGCACAACTTTAAATTTTGGACTGTTCATACGAATTTATTAAAGTTTGCTGAATTTCGCGTTTAAAACGTCTGAAAATAAATTGCCTACGGCGCCGTATATCAGAACAGTATGTATAACTATAACTGGGCCTAAACTAAAGGGGACAAGGGAAACACCGGCCAACTGGACGTCTTTGTTCCCCACTGACCACTTTAACCAGGGAGCTGCACATTGAGTTGCCTATAGGCAACTAAGCGCAGTGTATATACGTTAATTAATATATATCGTACAAGCATACGTTTGGCTGGTAAAATTGGAACAGTGGTAGATTCATAAGCCTGGATATTCTCTGGTTCGATGGGGAAAATCTGTAGTGTAAAGTTAGTTTGGAAAACGGGTAAGAGAAGAAATTTAAAACGTATATATAGTTTTTCCCTGGTTAGATAGGAAAGGCCTGAAAGTACATTTTGTTTGGAAAACGTGAAAAGTGGAAAATTTAAGCGGCTATGATTTTGCCTGGGTTGGTAAGAAAAACATGAAGCACAGGTATTTAAAAAACGGAAAAAAATGGAAAATTTAAAACGTATAGAATACAGGCACTTTTGCAGATTCAATCTTTCACATATATGTTTAGACAAATTGTGGGACTTCCATGCGATTTGAAGCGATATTCAGCAGGTTGGGGGGCTGTTGCCTCTCCTTTTCCCCCACAATGAAAAACTTCTTTCCACAACCCGCCACAATCTTTTACCTTTATTAAGACAATTTGTGGGTCTCCCCCGACGATTTGAAGAGATACTAAGCAAAATGAGGGGCTGACGCCACCCAAGCCTCCGGCAATAAGCTGTTGTCAAACTGAAGCACCAAACTGTGTAATTCAGTAGTTTTAGCGGTTTCAAAAATATAATGCTTAGTGCAGAAGGCTTGGGGGACGTTAGCCATCCATTCTGCTTATATCCCTTCAAATCGCGGGTGGTGTAGGGGGCAGCAGTCCCCCTGAGAAAAATAAAACGCAAAATTAATGAAAAATATTCGCAATAGAAACTAGTTTTAAAACAGAAAAAGAAAACATTTTGTTTACAATAACAACTGAAAAAGCTACCCCCCTCCCATTTTCGTAGTGGCAAAGAAAAACTACAAAATTCCGTGAATTCAAACGCCTAGGGATACTTAGACGCGTAAAATCTGTTTGGAAAAACGGAAAAGTGGAAAATTCAAACGCCTAAATTTTCATGGTTTGTAGAGAAAATGTGAAGCGTAGCCATTCCTGTATGGCGCCTTGGAATTCCGTTGGTTTGGTAGGAAGAATCATAAGCATAATTTTGGCTGGGAAAATTTAGGCGTTCAAATATTCTACTTTTCCATTTTCTAAACAAAACCTACGCTCCAGAATTTTTATACCTAACCAAGGAAAACCTATACGTTTTACATTATCCACTTTTCCCGTTTTCCAATCGAAACCTACGCTTGAGATTTCCCTACCAATCCACATGAAAACAAGCGTTCAAATTTTCCACTTTTCTGTTTTTCGAAAATCTCCTACACCTCTAACTTTCTCTTCCAACCAAAAGGAATCATCTATTTACGCTTGAATTTTCCGCATTTCCACTTTTCCCGTTTTTCGAACTGAACCACACATTCCAAGTTTGAAGGCAAACCAAAGAAACGGTTCTTTTCCTACCAGACATAGACCAAACTATGCCTTTACCTTTTTCCACTTTTCCTGGTTTCCGAGCCTCGCCTAAACCTCTAACTTTCCCTACCGAACTAGCGAATATTCAAGCGTCTGAATTTTTCACTACTTTTCATAGCCAAAATTATGCTTGTGAATTTTCCAACCAAACCAGCGGAATTCCGTGCCGCCAGTAAGCATGTAAGACATGCTGGTCCTGGTGCGTAGGCCAAGCGGCCTATACGTGCGCAGTGGTAACAGCGTCTGCCAGACACGCCTAAAAGGTCGCTGGTTCGAAAGCACCCTAACCCACTTTTCCTGCTACAGAATAAAAGGTCTAAAGTCCCGGTTCCTACCTAAACTGACAGGCGCTATACCAGTAGCGTGACAATGTCCGGAATCTAAAACATTTCTTTGACAAATTAATATTCGGCACCCCTCCGGAAAACGATCCGGTCCTGTTCTATACATGGGGCCTTGAACCTAAGCAAAGCATACGCCTAAGTGCAAGAATGAGCTTATACCTAAGCCTATACACCTAAGCAAACACTTTAAAGCTTAACCACCTTTATTTTATTGTACATCCACGGGAAAAACGTTACACCCTTGATCTTTTATATGGGCCAAATTTCTTAATATAATAAAGTTTAAATCTCATAATTGCTCCCCCTGTCACTATCATCCGAGTTGCAGCAATTTGTGTCTTCGCTTAAATAATTTTTTCTTGACCCCTGTTCTATATTTACACTACAAAACGAAAATATTTCGTTGTATTTTGCCGTTCGTGTGTTTTATAAAAACACTTGTACATAAAGAGTCGTCCATTTTGTTCAAATTTTGCAGTTCACACAAATTTGTGACAACGCATCGGCTGGTGGTGTATATTAACATTGCACCTACCTGTAGCATAAAAAGGGCATTTGGGGAAGGCGTTGAAGCGGTATATCCCACCGATATTGAGAGACAAGAAAAATACATTTTCGGTTTTCAGAGAACTCCCTCCCTAGATCCCATAGTTAAAAAATTTCTATATAACGCAAATTCCTCCCTTCTTTTTGAGAAATGAAATCCTAGCAAGCGATGCCCGAGCCCATAGCCAAAGGGGAGCCACAGGGGGCAAAATTTTGGCCCCCTAGAAAATTTTTAAACTTGCTTGTAAGTCAACAAAAACCCATATAATACCATCCTGAATAATTTTTAGCCCCCCTAGCAAGGTGATCTGGCTGCGTGCCTTGCTACGCCTCTGTGCACTATACTCCATACTACAACAGCTGTATACTAACGAACACTTTTCGTTGTTTACATTTTATGTATATGAACAATATTAAAGTATACTTTGAACAATTTTGGAATGTTGCCCAAAATACGTGGTAGTACGAGGTACGGGTCGATTGTAGTTTTCATGCACTGTACATTAATAATCGTTTTGTATGTTTGCATTCTAGAATATGAACGGAGACAACAAAATGTAAAAAGGGAATGCAAAACACAAGAGATATTTGCAAAAGAAATTTTTCTGAGAGAGAATAGATACCAGGGTTCGATCAGGACCTAAAGTTTTGCCGGAAACGGAGTAGGAATTGAATTTCTGCGCAGAAAGTGGAATTCAAAATAATTTTCTCGTCACAGAATTGTAGTTGGACTCTTAAGAAAACTTGCCCAAAAATAGCTTAAGCGTATTTTCAGCTATTTTATTTATCATGTTTTTTGCATCTTTGCAGGAACAGGAATTTAAAATTTTTGCAGGAATTCCGGCCGGAATATGAATTGTGGTCGAACCCTGATAGATATTACATATTCTTAACGTAACCATTTGATTGGTAGAGGCCAAATTTTTGATCAGCTGCCTCTCTCTGGCAAACGGGAGTGTCTATTTCATCATCCATTTCATTCTGTAATCGCCAAGCTACGTCGGCAGGAATTTATTATCGAGGTGAGGTAGATCTTGTTGCCAAAGTTCTATTTTGTTATTAACAGTGCGTATTCCCCTCGTTTGTCTAAATATTCTGACAAGTATAATTAGTACACCCCCATATGCGCCGTTTACGCTCGTGCTGTGTAATTCGGCCTACGCTACACTGTGTATGCTGTATAAGAGACAAATAAAAATTTGAAATTTAAAAACAATTTTGCTGTATGCGATATTTTATTTGAATTTTGAACGAATTTGTAGTGTTGTTTTTTTGCTTTGACACGTGAGACACGTCATCAAAGAGACAACTATATGGAAACTGACGGATTCCACGGGGGACCCAATCCGGGGCCTAGATCGCCTCAACAACACTGCAAAAAATGGTGAGTCAAATTGACTCCATCCGAAATAGGCTTTTCCGGACTACACAAACTGAGTCAAAATTCGACTCCGCCAGAGTCAAATTCGACTAAGTCCGGAAAAGCGTATTTTTGAGAGAGTTAATTTGACTCACCATTTTTTGCAGTGAAGGAACGAAACCAAGATTTTGCTTTTTATGTTTAGCCCTAAAATAGTGTTTGGTTTTTTGCTCGCGAGTTTTTTTTGCGTTGGCAGTCTACTGTGTTGTTAAAAGACGCAAAGTTTTGTTTTGGGGCCGGAATCTCCTAGGCAGGGAACAGGTTTGTTTCAGTGTAAAGATGTTAAATACTTGCCACCAGGGTGCAACCAGAATTCCGGTTCCGGTAAGAAAATCCGGTATATTTTACTATCCGGTTCCAGTAATATATCCGGTATTTTTTCACCGGAATTTTCCGGTGGTTTCGGTATTGAAAATTTTCTAATTCTAAAATTTAAGAAAAATTGGCATATTATTCTGACTTTATTTGTATAAAATTGTCTGAGCGTGTATTGCCAAAATTTCCAATTTGTGCCATACTCCACAATTTATCATTTGTTTCCACCTACTGCATTTGTGTCAAGATTTTGGCATTCTAAATGATGTGTTTACAGCATTTTAAAACCGATAAAATAGCGTTAAGAATAAATTTTTCCGTAACAAGTATTTTTTACTTTCCGGTTCCGGAATATTTTTAACTTTCCGGGTCCGGTTCCGGTATTTTATAATTCCGGTTGCACCCTACTTGCCACAGATCTAGTCAGGAACTTAGCACCATCCTTCTCAGCAGGGACCCCTGTTGAAGGTACAGGCCTCGAAAAAAATTACTCTTCTCAAACGTAACGACCACAGCCCGCACGTCTAAAACATAGGGGTGCCCAGCAAATTTTTGACGGGGGGGCGGGGGCGGGCTGGCAAATGTTATTAAACGCAATTTTTACTGTATGCTATATTTGTGTCATTGGCAGCGAAGTTGTAAGATAACGTAAGACCTGTCGTTTTATCACAAAACAATTTCTGACGGAGGGTCACCCCTCCATCCCTGCCACCCTCTGAATCCGCGAGTGGTCTAAAAGTGTTTGCGAGCGAGTTTTAATAGCGAGTAATTTATTTTTTACTTCTGCAGATTATTCGACCAAGGATGTCCCCACGGGGCATTAAGGGACCGTGCGCCCCAAATTCGGTTGTTGCTCGCCTCCAGACTCGGTCTAAAAGTAAACAATCTTGGATTGCAATTGTATGCAATGGCGGATCTACGAGGGGGGTACCCCGGCCGTGGCCCCCCCGCCTTAACAGCATCTAGAAAAAAATTATAGTGTCAATTGCTGTTCTACGCTGTTTATTTCTCTGTTTTATAGACAATAGTATAAGCACGCTTTAAAGTTTCTTGGCCCTGGAGTCATTTATGCACTACACTGAGGGATAATAGACATTTATGGACTCTAAACAAGGGTTTAAGGACTCTACCCGCTTACGGATTCTTATTAGGGATACGGACTCCTATTAATTGGGACTCAAAATGGGGACCCCTCATATTTGGGTCACTACAGCATGGGTCAAAAATATGTTTATTACCTATGAAATTTGCCCTACCCCCCATTTTGAGATCCTGGATCCGCCACTGATTGTATGGGCCGCCAGAATTATTCGGTGCCGTCCGCCAAATATAATTTTCGGCGGATGCCCGTGTATTCGACTGCTTGTGACTGCCGTTTTTCCAATTTTAGTCTGTCTTGGCACTGTTCCAATTAACTAATGCTTATAATGGCCTGGTATACCCAGTGCCGAAGCAGTCAGGGGTTGGCGCTCCCCCAAACTCCAAGTTGATGGACCCAAACTCGCGCGAGCGAGAAGCCAGGCGCATTTTAAACCTTCGACAGTTTTTGTTTCAACCCGTTCGGGTGGGGGACCCTATAGGTATGGGCCCCCCCAAATGGAGGGAACGGTCGGTGGATGCTCCGGTTCGGCTGGCTATGCCTAATAAAGACCATTAAATCGATTTTTAAAGTACACTTTTACAAAATCAATGATGATTTGGTACGGTATTCTGTCGTTTATGAAGAACATTTTAATATTTTATATGTCTGTGTGAAAAAATACCATTTTTACTGTCTAGACGTGTCTGATGTGATGCGTATCGTATTAAGAGTACGTACAGTGTATTATCTTGAACGCATTTCAATTTGTATGCGAAACCAGTCATAATATTTAATATTCTCTTTTCACACGGTGTAATATTTAAGCAAGAAATAGACGGAATATTTAGTATACAGTGGCGGATACGAGGATCTCAAAATGGGTGAGGGGCCAAAATTTCACAGGTAATAAACTTATTTTTGACCCATACTGTAGTGTCTCAAATAAGAGGGGAGAAAAACAAGAGGGAGCTTATTATAAGCTGCTTGCACTATTGTGTATAAAACAGAGAAATAAACAGCGTACAACAGCAATTGACACTCTATAATTTTGTCGAGATGCTGTTTGGGGGGTGGGGCCACGGCCGGGGTGCCCCCCATGCATCCGCCATTGTTAGTATATCCCGTTGAAATTTCTGTAGCAACAAGAAAAAACACATGTAAAAAATTTGACGGCTGTTGGATGGCAGCCCAAAAGTTTGCCTTTAACGATTATTCGCTCGAAATGAAATCATGGTTCGGCGTCTGCCTCTTACTTTTTGTTGTTGTTGTTGTTGTTGTTGTTGTTGCGCTATTTTGCATTTTTGGTGTAAATAAAGACAGACAGAGCAGATATGTTAATGTTTTCATAATAATACGATAATTTGTTTTAGTTACGGTTTAAGCTGTTTTGTTATTTTGTTAATAGGTGTGTGTAAATAGGTGTATATGGCAGGTCTGTAGGTACACAGGCGGTTAGAAGGGGGAGTGGCCAGAGCCGGAGCAGCCTCCCCCATACCTCCTAGTTGGGGGAGCACACCTCTAAAGGGTCCCTCGTGCTAACCGGTTGAAAGAAATACCGCCGAACTTTAACAATGCGTTTGGTTTCTCCAGAGGCGGATCCAAAAATTTCTGACCTGCGGGGGGCGGGCTGGCAAATCTTATGAAAACGCAAAACTAGTAAGGTAGGGAGGGACCTTATCATTTTATCACAAAAAATTCTGCGGGAAAGTTTGTAAAAAATTGTTGCTCTCACTTGTGGACTTCTCGCTCGCGAGTTTGGAAGCCCGCGCTCTGGAGTTTGGCGGAAGCCACCAGCCCTGGCTGATCCGGCGCTGGGAGTGACGTAGCCACGTTTTAATTTCAAGACAGAATAATAGTTCATGTAAACGAAAATGTTTCGATCTGAAGTTGTATGTAATCTGGCGAGAAATTTCGGGAGTGGAAGAATATCCGCTTTGACTTCCGGTGGAAGGGGAGCAACGCCATTACACTTCCGGTGGAAGGGGGTAACGCCATTTCACTTCCGGTGTAAGGAGGCAGGCAACGCCATTTCACTTCCGGTGGAAGAGGGGTAACGCCATTTCACTTCCGGTGGAAGGGGGGCAGGCAACGCCATTTCCCTTCCGGTGGAAGGGGGGGCAACGCCATTTCGTTATAAAGATGGTGGTCCGGTTTGGCCGAAATTTTTGGACGGTAGCATTCATAAAATTGTCTTTTGGCTCTCCGTATATTATCGTTTGAGTGTTATTCGCAAATGCCTGTTAGGTTCGTTTTAAAACTAGCCGTTGTCTAGACATTTATTATTAGTATTAGGTTGTTTTTGTATCTGGTTTAATTGTTGTTGTTTGATTGCCGTCCGTGCCCGCGCCACACCGCCTCTGAATCCGCCCCTGTACTGTGGAATGTTTCCAATCGTTAGCTGTATTAACAACTAAAGCCAATGGTGCATACCTTCAAAACAACAACCTCTGGGCCAGGAATTGTTCGCCGAGGAATGGTTGATGAACAGTAGTTCTCGTGTGGAATTGTGCGATGAAAATTGTTCTACACGTAGAATTCATTAAAATGTTACAATAAAGCATCTTCACACAAGATGCAATCAAATTCGAATGTGAAACGGCGTCCCACTCAAATGCCCCTGCAGGCCCCATGTATAGAAGAGGGCCGGAACAGTAGTATAAGCATATTCCTAAGCCTAAAGCCTAAGCGTATGGATGAGCCTATTCCTAAGCGTATGGATGAGCCTATTCCTAAGCGTATGGATGAGCCTATTCCTAAGCGTATGGATGAGCCTATTCCTAAGCGTATGGATGAGCCTATTCCTAAGCGTATGGATGAGCCTAAGCAAAAAATTAGTCTAAAGCTTAAACTGACTCTATTGTAGCCCCTCCGGTAAACGATCCGGCCCTGTTCTATACATGGGCCCCCGTGCATGACGTAGTTGCTGCAGTCGTGGTACTTTTTAAATTTTGAAATTTTTAAAAATATGTTTTCAAAATATTAAAATATTTTGATTAAAAAAATTTTGGAATAAACTCTCTATTATAGTGTCTGTCAGACGGAAATTAAAGCCATTAATAAGCGTCTCTATAAGCTCGAACGAACGGATTGGTTGTTTGTTTTACAAAGCGAGAAGGTAAACGCCAATTTTAGTGCTAAAGTTTAATACAAAAGGTTTGATGCTTGTTTACCTGTTATATGCGCGCATGGCTTGGATGGTCCTCATTGGCCAATGGTCGGTAATATACAGGGTGACTGATGTGATGTGCGCCTTTCCAAACCGGTTAAACCTACTTTAATCATAAAAATACCCACTCGTGACCATTTTTGCCTGTCCCCCCTAACATGTTAAGCCGGCCACCCTGAGCCACGCCGCTGCCGTACCTCTTTAGCCACGGGCCCGAAAAGGAGGCGGTGGCCTACACTCTGATTGCGCCTGTGGGCAAAGTAAGATTTATCCCCGACATTTCTCGATACTGTATTGACCCGAATAAGAGAGAAAGGGGTAATAAGAGAGGGTTCCTAATAAGAGTCCGTAAGCTGATAGAGTCCCTAAACCCTAATTAGAGTCCACAAATGTCAATTAACCCTAATTGTAGCGCATAAATGACTCCATGACCAAATAATTTAAGTTCGAAACTTTAGAGCGTACTTAAATTTTGAAAGTACATTCCTAAGTATATCCTTGAATTATCGCTCAAGCCATTGACACAAGACAAAAATAAACGTTTAATTCAACAAATAATTGCCGTACCGGATATATATCAGTAACGAAGGGCGGCGGAACATTGGCTAAAAATAAATAACAGTCCGTAACCGAATAACATCGGGGGTACCCTTTGGAAAGGCCAAATAAACATCAGTCCCCCCTCATTATTCGGGCACTACAGTAGACCCGACAACGACACTTTTACATACCGTGTAGATAAGTTAATATTTTCGAACTGTTATCAACAACATAATAATCCCGTTGTTTTAGTTTAGTTTTCCTTGGGATTCCTTCTAATATTTTCTCGCTTATCACCCCCGTTGACAAAAAAAATCATTTTAGCGTTGTAAAATATCATTTGCCGAAATGAAATTGTGGTCTGGCGGCGACGAGTCTGTATAATGATAACCCCATATTTCTTACAGTGAATAGTAGTACCGCCGTTTCAGTTATTAAGCCGTCGTCTATGAAAAAAACAGCATACTTATCAAAACCATATAATTGATTTGAACGTTAAAAACTTCGTCTAGCCAGCAAACAATAATAATAATAATAATAATAATAATAATTATGCTTTATAGTGAATACTGTAATGGATTTTGTAAATGAGAACACGACAGTCGTTCTCACTTGTCTTGTTTCGTCTTTTAGCATTAACCAGCGGTGGATCCAGGCCCGTAGCCAACGGTGGGGGCGCAGCTGGAGAGCGCAGCCGCTCTGAAAAGTTTTGGCGCCTATAGAAAGTTTTCAACCTTATTTGTAAGTCATTGATAACCGTTGTATGCCCAGGTTCGTAGCCAGCTCACCTTGCTATGGGGGAGGGGCTAAAAAATTTTCAGGAGGGGCATACAATGGTTGTTGTTGTTGACTTATGTGGTAAGTTGAAAATTGTCTAGGGGTGCCAAAGGTTTTTCAACGGAACTCAGCCCCCCTGTCCTCTACTTGGCTACAAGCCCGTGAATGCCCCTCCTGAAAAGTTTTTTAGTGCCCCTAGCAAGGTGAGCTGGCTGTGGGTTTGTTGGTATAAGGGGGCAGCGGCGCTTAGAACAAGAGAGATTGAGGGCATATATCCCCTCTAAAAGTTTCTAGACAACAGTACTCTATAGAATGACTTTCTGGATTCGAGAGGTCAAAATATTTTCGTTTACTTGACGTTTTAAAACGGTGCCGAACTAAAATCTTCTATACGAGCCAGTCTTTGGGTGGCGCCGCCGGTGTTGAGGGAAATGGGGTCGCTCGAGCACCAGGTTCTCAGGGGTGCGCATTAAGGTATTGGACCACGCCAATGAGTGCTTTTAAAAATATGGATTCAAATATTTGTTTTAAATTTGAACGGGGCCGTTCTTTTTAGGTATTTTTGGATCTGTCCCTGGCGACGGGGCGGCACAATGAATTCACATGATTGGTGAGGTCAGAAATCATTGTGAACAAACGGCTGTTGTAGCGTTATCTTGGAGATATAAGTCTAAATGCGCTATGTCTAACAGGTAAAACCAAATCCACATTTAGTAGGGGCAGAGCTCACAAGCGGATCCAAAGGGGGGCGTACGACCTCGGCCATCAGAAATATTTTGTGATTAAATGGTACGGTCTGCTCCATACCTTACAATTTTTTCCCTTGTCAGTCTACGCTGGAACCAAGGACATCAGACCTTTTCGGAGCCTACTTACAATCCGGAACCGGATAAAGCTGATAAACCAGATGCGGAACTTTTAACAAAATTGTCTTAAATGTCGGTTTAATGAGATGATCAATAGTTATATCGCATCAAAAGCACATACTCATTAATAGTCGAGCAAAACGAAACAAATATTCATTTGTCTCGTGTTTTCAGTTTCTGTCTTTCGTTGATATCTTTAATTTTGTTCCTCTTTTCTCGTTTTGTATTCTCTTTTTTTCGTGTCTTTTTTCTCTTTGTCCCTGTTTTTATGATTTTAGTCGTCTATAATTTCGCCAGTCTTGTCTGTATAAGTCTGTGGTCTTGATGATCAGTCTAGCCACAAAAAAACCACCAACCACCATCTCGATAATACACAACAGACAGTGCGTTTCGATGTTAAAAGCAATTGTTTGTTTATATACTTGTTTATACCATAGTATCTCGTGTGGCTCTGTTCCAAATTTTACACAGTTGTAAAAGAAAGTACGTTGTCTCAGAAATAAACGTTTTTGAAGCGCTGGTGACTACATGTCACTTTTAGGGGCGTCCAGGTTTCTGGTGGGTCGTGTAAAAGAGTAGGTTTAGATTATAGATTACATTTTTTGCTTAGGCTTAGGCTTAGGCTTAGAAACACATTTTTGCAACGCTTAGGCTTAGGCTTAGAAACACATTTTTGCAACGCTTAGGCTTAGGCTTAGAAACACATTTTTGCAACGCTTAGGCTTAGGCTTAGAAACACATTTTTGCAACGCTTAGGCTTAGACTTAGAAACGCAGTTTTGCAACGCTTAGGCTTAGGCTTAGAAACACATTTTTGCAACGCTTAGCCTTAGGCTTAGAAACACATTTTTGCAACGCTTAGGCTTAGGCTTAGGCGTACGCTTAATCTACTGTTACGCCTCTAAAAGTAACATTGGCCATGTATTGTAGTGAATGCGGGCCCGTAGTGAGACATAGATCCCGCGACTTATACACGCAAGATTGAAATTGAAAATTTTTTCGGGAGCTGAGCCACTCGCCACCCCGTCTTGGTTACGGTTCAAGGGGATGTCTGTAAACGCACAAAGTGTTAACGGGTCAACTTTTTTCGGTTTCGGGTGGGCGGAGCTGAGAGAAACGAAGAAAAAAATGATGTCATTTTTTCGAAAGTGTTTACAATACTTTACCAATACTGGATCCACCACCCATATTTTGGTTTAGGCGTCGGAGAATGTGTTTACCTGTTCCATTATATTTTGCCTAAAAAAGTAATCAATTGGAAATTGTGCGTGCGAACGGTCCCCTAAAAATTAATTTTAACCCCTTCTCACATTGAGTTGTCTGTAGGCAACTCAGCGCAGTGTATATACGTTTAAATAGTATATATCGCACCGTGTTTAACAACTGCAACACGTATACATAGTACTAAATCTCCACAAGACGTGAGAGCCCCCTCGGGCTCGAGCGTCAAGCTCCTATAGCTGAGTGGTGATGGTATACGCCTCGCACTCCAGTCACCGGAGTTCGAATCCTAGCATAAAAGTAGGTCTCAGGGAAAATAGAAAATATTCATATGAGAAAGGGTTAAGTTGACTGCGGTTTGTTAGTATTTTAATCGTTGAGTGTTGTTCTTACAGACAGTACAGTCTGTGTTCCTGGTTTATGATCAAAGGCGAATTTCAGTGTTGTCGTATTGCTCGGCAACCGACGAATGGTGTTTATTAATGATTTTCAAAAACAAAGACAATGATGCCGCGACCACCGTTGTGAGTGTTTTGTACTGTCTGACTGGCTGGACTGCTAGTCAATGTTTTTAAACAACGTCGCTTTGAATATAGTTTGTTTGTTTGTTTTTTGTAATATTGATCTGTTTGCTAGTTTAAGCGATTTAGTTGTATTTTTGATCCTTGGCCTGTATTCTCAAATGTGTGTAGCACCTATGACCAGTTGACGATAGCAGATGCGGCGGTATCTTTTGAACCAGGGATTGGTGACGATCGAAAATCGGGCAGGTTTTTTTGCATTTGATTTGTAATAAATCTGTACCAATTTCGAGATCTGCAAGTACAGGTGTACGTCAGTTTGAAACCGTATCGTCAACAGGTGATACGGGATATATGATTTAAGAAATGGCCCTTGTATAGAACAGAGCCGGAACAGTAGTATAAGCATATTCCTAAGCCTAAGCCTAAGCTTAAGCGTATGAATGAGCCTATTCTTAGCGTAAGCCTAAGCCTAAACCTAAGCCTAAGCCTAAGCCTAATCTTAAGCCTAAGCAAAACATTAGACAAAAGCTTAAACTGCCTCTATTACAGCCCATCCGAACCCGCCCGTGTTCTATACATGGGCCTTAAGATTATGACCGCTTAACTCAAAATTTACAGTTTCGTTTGTTCAGTGTAAGGTCCATAATCTTAAATGTGTATAGAACCAATCACCAGTTAGAGACGCGCTTTTGAACGGACAAATTTCTACAATTGCAGTTATCAAAATTAGCACAGCAGTAGTAAAAAATCAAATTCAAAGTCCTATGGACTTATTTCAAAAGCTACAACGTTATTTATCACTTAACTGGTGATAGGTACTACACACATTTTAAAATATGAGCCTATGATGACTACTGACCGCTCAGCGGTGGCGACCGACGTATTTTCACCCTGGTTTTGTGTTGTTAAACTTGAAGATAACGCAAACTGTTCGCAGTGGTAACTGCTCGAATTTATTCTCAGCGCCTTAAACGTTTCGTCAGCGGCGTTAACCGCGGGTAGCCAAAGGCGCCGCCCTCGCATCGCTGTCAGGTTGAAACATCAAAAACACCCGCTTTCTGAAATCATGGCTGGCTACGCCCATGGCTTCATGTTCCTCCTTGTGTACGCCCATGGCTTCATGTTCCTCCTTGTGTACGCCCTTCCTGCTTACACTTGGAGAATCTGTTCGCCGTTCGATTTGTGGCTGCCGCGTTGGCAACGCTACACCAACGGTTAGGGTTGCGCTATACTTTTGTTGACGTCCGGCGCCGTCCGTCATCGTGCAGTATCACGCAAATAACTAACGTGCGATAACGCATGGTGACGGACGGGTGACGCACGGTGACGGACGTCAAGTATAGCGAAACCCTTAATCTTGATTCTCTGCTGATCAATCATAACCAAAATTCTACGTATTTGCAACCAACGAATCACTTATACTGATAACGCTTTTGCCATATACACACACAGAGAGATATTTGAAAACCCGATAAATCGTACCAATGATCCACCTGTCCCTTGTCAGTCTAGGTTGGTACCGGCACTTCAGACCTTTCAATTAAGCAGCTGGAAAAGCGGGTTACGGGTGGTTTCGAACTGGCGACCTTCTGCGTGTCAGGCAGACGCTGTTACCACTGCGCCACTC
Organism: Enoplolaimus lenunculus; assembly: GCA_030248215.1. Taxonomy (NCBI): domain Eukaryota; kingdom Metazoa; phylum Nematoda; class Enoplea; order Enoplida; family Thoracostomopsidae; genus Enoplolaimus; species Enoplolaimus lenunculus. The sequence goes on from JASANG010001903.1 coordinate 39,718, forward strand.
AGCTCGCTTGTCCAGCTGCATTTTTCGTCGACTATATGTGTCGACCGTACAACACAATGTGCATTGCATTTATTGCATATGCACCAAGACAAGCATGTCTCACATGCTTACATCCCTCATAGAATTTGTTTTGACCCCTTGTTTTTTCGAATGTTGAACCCGACTCCCTGATTTGAAAACACTGTCTTTACATGTATTTGTTTTATGTGTATAACCCGAAAGTGTATATAGTATTTGTTTATATATGGGATAAAACAACATAGTGACTTTTTGTCACAATGCCAGAGAACAAGAAACGTCCAAAAGAACACACACACAAATACGTAGGTGTGTATATATACAGTGCTGAAGCAGACAGGGGGGATGGAGGCTCTTCCCAAATGCCAGGGTGGGAGCCTCTAAACTCGTGAGCGAGAAACCAGACGCATTTTAAAACGGGTACTTTTTGTTTCAACCCGATTATGGGAGGGGCTCCTTTAAGGGTGAGCCCCTGGGAGGGTATGGGAGGTGGCTGCTTCGGCCCTGTATATATTCTCTATACACATACTAATGTATAGTTGTTGTAGCAACATTTAAACGTTTCGAATTTTGTTGTATTGTGTGTAGTTTGATTTGATTCAATCCAAGGGAGTCATGTAGCCAAACAGCAGGGCTGGAGCAGCCACCCCCCATGCTCACATTTGGAAGTCCCTGACCGTTAAACGGGCCCCATCCTAACCGGTTGAAACAAAAACCGTCGAAGTTCTGAAATGCGACTGGCTTCTCGCTCGTCAGTTTGAGAACTTGCACCTTGGAATTTGGGAGGAGCCCCCACCCCCGGCTGTTTCGGCATTGCCAATCACGACTAGAGTTGTAAAAGGACGGCCCGGGGTGGTGCCCATTGGTTGAAAAACATTTCAGATGTCAGCTGTATCGAGGAAATTGATATATAAAAGTCGATTTCGTAAATAATAATCTTGACATCTCCCCCGCGTAGCCAAAATCATTGGCCATGTCATACTTGAATGAGATTCTGTTGTGTCCGTACGTAATGTTTCTCGTTGGTTTTGGGTATATTGTGTGATGCTGGGTGTTGTCTTTGTGAACTGACGGGGATTGAAGAAGGGTGCCACCCAGGAGAACACCTCCTGGCCAGAGATTAATAGTAAAGTTTTGTACTAAAGATTATTTAATATATTATAGCGTTTGCATTTCGGTCGCTTGCAATTGTAAATTTGTTGCATTTATTGCATATCTCGGCCCCTTTCCACCATCAAAAATGTCTGACTTCGTCTCTGCGTTGGTATTCGGTGTATATATATTTGGACACGCAGCTTTGCTAAGATACAACAGTAAATATGTTGCTAGTTTGGCTTTGCGTTGTTGCGGTTGTTGGCACAGTTCCAAAGCGTTCTTGCTATATTTTTGATTCTCTCTGTGGTTTTGTTGCTTTTACGAGATAATTGTTAGAACGTATTTCTGTCTGTGTATATCTGTGTGTATTTATGTATGTTTTTAAATATTTAAATTATGTATATGTCGTAGGCCAATATGCTATTGAGGCCAATTACTAATTGGCGTACGCCAGTCTGATATTTTATGTAATAGCAGTGTTACCTGGGCTAAATTGCTGTTGAACTTATGGAGCAATCAGATTTGATTATTTGGACAGATGCGTTAACCAATCAGCGTTGGTATTGCATCATTGTTGTTTTGCGAAATCTCACAATCGCAGATTGGCGTGGGTAAAACTGTAAAAGTCCGTTTGCATGTTGGTTCAAAAAGTGCGAGGGATATACACATACATACATACATCTATATATTTACGTATAACGTCTATCCGTCCGCTTGTTTACGCCACTGATCACAACTACTGTGATTTATTGCGTTTTGTTTGAGGGCGGGGGGAGTGATTTATGATTGGTTTTTCAAAATTTGTGTGGGTTCCAGTTTAAGGCAAGGGTAGGGCTGTACCGAAGTTATCGGCGTCGGTCGGTTCCGGCGTGTTGGTTAATAATTTTTGGCAATATGTCAATGTTGGTTGTGTGTATAGGGTGTGAGACAAATTTGTCGTTTGATTTATGGCTTAAAATGAGAACCGAATGCGAGCACAAAAATTGTTGCACAAATATATATAATATATATTATGTATAATTAACATTGGATGATGGTTTAGTATTCTTTAAGGTTAAAAGCTAGCTACGTAATTTATGAAATGAATATATATGTATATATGTGTGTATATACATCGAAAGATGACGCATGGCTTCACGTGTAGAAATAAGTTTTTATTTTTAATTAATGCTGTACCTGCCTGATGAGTTTGGGTCTTTGTTGTAGCTATTGTATTAACAGATAAATAGAGAATCGGCCGCATGTCAGTTATAGGTGCCTGTCCATTTCCATTTAGCCTAAGCCTGCCTAAACCTAAGTATTAAAGCGTAAGCGTAAATGTTAAATGTTGGAGAAAGTGTACAAGTGTGAGAATCGAACGTCTTGTTTGTATCACTTACCAGCTAACAATAGGCGCCGCCGGGCCAGTAGCCAATGAGGGTGTGCTCAGACCCCGGAAAAAATTGGGCCCCTCGTAGAAAATTTTCTACCTTGGTTGTAAAGTCAACGAAAACCCTTGTATGCCCCTCCTGAAAAATTTTTAGTTTCCGCTAGCCAGGTGAGCTGACTTATCGGCTTGGGTGCTGCATGTCAAGCCCGTAGACAGAATGTTAATTCAACATAACGGATAATAACTTCATGTAAACTAAATTTTTGACGTCTGAGATCCATAACGTTATTGTAAAGCCTGTGAAAAGCGCTGTTTTCTTGTTTGTTTCCAAATTTGTGGAGTTGGTTTGTTTTATACCTGCTTCCTATTGCATAATGCGCGGGAACTTTTTCGCTAACAACCAAACTTTTAGAATCAATTTTGTGCTATTTTTTTCGCCGGAGGTTGCTGCACTCTGCAGCCTCCAGCGTTTTAAGTGGACAAGACATTAACTAATCAGGATTGGAGCTATAGCTCCCCTCCTATAAACCTCCACACTAAGCAATTCTCACTACTGAGACAGCTACAGTAGTTGATGAAGTACATTTATTTTTGTACGAGGACCGCTTAATTGGGGGGGTGATGGGTTGAGGCCGGTAACCCCTAATCCTGATCAATGTCCATTGGAATGGCGAGGGTTCACAGGTGTGGCAGCCCTCAGAATGGACGAATTGGCTATAGAAAGGAAACTTCAGTTTTTTAAACTTTGAATGGGAAACAATCCAACTGTGGGTGGGGGGAAGCTACAAAAGTAGTCTATAAGAGGGGATAGACCGCTGCATAATATATCCCCATGACAAAATATTTTGGTAGACACCAAATAGCGTTATTTTAACAGGAATTAGAACAATTTTTACTTGATTTTAAAGGTCAAAAACGTTTACGTGTGGTTATCCCGTCCCGAGTTCGATGTTTCGCTGGTCCATCTGATTCAGCTCCTTCCTGGCTCGTTTGAAATACAAGGACGCCTTAGTGTTGTGTATTTAAAAAATAATTTAATAAATATTTTGCCAAATGTTTTCGATAGTTTTTTTCCATTTAATTCAATGCACTTTTATATTGTTTGTCCATCTGGAGTTGTTTACAACATGTATTTAATATGCGTGGGTTTGATGAAATATCGTCAAAAACAAAACAATAAACACGGTGCGGTTTTGCGAGCAAGAAGTCTGTGGGGTAACGGTTGTTTAACAGGATAGGGCTTGGCAGTTAGGTGATAGGCAAATCATTCGCTGTTTAGTAGAATTTTAACAAATACTTTAGGGCTGAATGGCAGTTTATGGAGATTATACTAGAGATAGCGGTGTAATGGGTCTTCGACAGTCGCCACACGTTATGTCGTAGGCAAATCTACTTTTCAGGCTAATTACTATTTAGCCTAGGCAAATGTGCTATTTGCTCAGAATAGTAGATTTTAGCTCAGGTCAATTAGTAATTGGCCGGAACAGCAAATAGGCTTACGACATACGTTAGAAACATTATTTATACATGTTCGAATGTACGAAACACAACAAGTTAGGCCGACCGTTTCGAATTGAAATCCTTCCAACGCCCATTCAAATAATCGCAACATGCTATATTTTAGATCATGTAAGCGTATTTATTTAGCATGGATGTTTTTATTCGAAGGCTGATTGAATAATAATGCCCCAGTAACCGCCACGTTTTTATAAATGCAGCCTTGCTTGAATTCAAAGTACTAGTATTGGATGGATAACACAATATGGATAACATTACGTCACAAATTACGTTTTTCGCGTCGGCGGAATCCTGTGTTGTAGTCGTATTTTTGTAGCGTCCAGAAAACCGAATTTCAGTGGCCGAACCAGAATGACGTGTATGTATTTCCACAGCGGCCTTTGCCGTCAGGGTTGTAACCAGAGTTCAACTTCGACACGGCATAACCAAGTCTGACCGTGTTTTTTGCGAGCAAAAACATTTTACCTATTAATAATATACGTTTGATTTTGCGTCGTGTAAAGTACATTTTTGGACACTGCGAGAATTTTCGGGGAAATTTACGATGCGAATAGTTCATCTGAGGCTTGCAGTGTATTTTCTAGCCAAATATTTATAAAATATGGCAAATACAACCCAAATTCAAAAGTATAACCAGCGATCTGCGTCCGGTTTTGACACAAAGTCCACGTCCGGCTCTCAAGCGGGTTGAAAATTTTGCGGATGTCTGAAAATTTCTCGGACGGGCGCTCTAAGCTTCTTCAGCCCGTACTCGCTTTGATGGAACAGCCCCCCCTCCCATTGAGGCCTATACTTCTTGATAGAATAATTGTATTTTATACGGTCGCGGCATTATTTAAATATCGTTTTGTATACAGAAAGGGTGGCAAAAACACGTGAGTCGTTGTTATTGTTTATTGTTCACACGTTTCTATTTCGATGTGGTGATATTTAGCTGGCTGAGAGTGTGAGTGAGAGAGACTTGTGGTGGGAATGATTGGAGGCTCGTAGAGCAAGTTCACCTTGCTAGGGGTGCTAAAAAAATTTTCAAGAGGGGCATACAAGGGTTTTCGGTAACCTACAAGCAGGGTTAAAATTTTTCTAAGAGGAGCCAAAAATTTTTCAGGGAAGCTCAGACTTCTTTGTGTCCCCGTTTGGCTACGAGCCCGGAATGGTTATTATTTGAGATGTTTATGACGTATAAAGTTGACTGATGACGTTAATACATAGATATACTAAGGCTTTTTGAGATATTTTTGAGAATAACAAGTAATATGCAGAAAGACGTGATATTTTGTGTCGAAAAGGTTATGTTTAGATTATTTTCACATGTATATGCCGTAGGCCAATCTGCTATTCAGGCCAAATACTAATTGGCCTTGGCCAATGTGCTATTTTATGTAATAGCAGTGCGGCCTGGGCTAAACTGCATATTGAACTTATGAACCAATCAGATTTGATTATTTGGACAGACGCAATACCGTCAACCAAACAGCGTTGTTGGTATTACGTCACTGTTGTTTTGCGAAATCTTACAGTCGGTATTTGGCCTAGGCCAAACTGCTACTTGCTTCAGATAGCAGAATGGCCTAGGCCAATTGGTATTTGGCATGAATAGCAGATTAGCCTACGACATATATAGTGCGTGTTTAACACTTTTGGGCCCATTTAAACATAAGAGGCGGAACGTTTTTTGCGGTACTGCGATAGAGTAAGCGTAAAGTTTAGACTAATTTTTTGTTTTGGCTAACGCTGTATAAGCTCATTTGTATGCTTAGGCTTAGGAATATGCTTATACTACTGTAACAGCGGTATGCTGCTATACATTGGTCCAGTTTTGGAACAAATTATCGCTAGGCGGTAGGCTCTTAAAGCGTTGACTTGCGGCGGCCAGCAAAAGTATCAGAGGAAACGAAAGTTTATTCAGGCGAGGGTCAATATATAATGTTGGGAAGAAATTTCGCGAGCGAACTGAGCAAGAAGCCAAATTCCAAATATTTTGAATTCGATTGGCTTTGCCAGGTGCAGCGGGCGGCACTAGGCATGTGCAGATTAATCGGTATCGGTAATAATTGGCACGGCACTTTTCTTGAGTATCGGCATCGCCATCGGCACTTCAAAAAAATGCCGATTCTTTGCCGATACTTTTTTGCACATAACAGTCAGTTGGAATGCTATCAATTTCACCACTTGTCGTATATATCAGCGTATCTGATCAGGAAAACTGTTATCTCTTTTGCGTTTTGTGTTTGAAAAAATTAACTGAAATGAAGCCTTCTTATAAAATAATAACCTTTTATGGCGGTTAGGATTTAAGTCTTCACACAATGATGTAATGTAGTAGTGTATACGTTCAGAATCGAGACAATTTTGTTTTTGTTGGCGCTATGCCAACAATGTATATATGACTAAAAACAAAAGTGACGTCACGATTACAAAGCGATGACGTGTCACTGTAGAGATGCTATAAAAGCAGTAGGAGTTCAGTTTTTAGTATGCGTGTGTGTGTGTGTGACTCAACAAGTCGTTTTCCCCATGTTTTATTGTATTTATGTCTGTTTTCGTTATGGTTTAATAACGCAAAGCCGTAACAGAGTAGTTTGAATACAATTAATGCTTGGTGAGTAATCAGAAAAAAATGTGTCGCTGTTGATTTTGAGGGCCAGGAAATAAATTACACACTGTCTATTTACCATGAATGTTTACATTTTGTAGAACTTGGTTTTTTAGTATTATAATATTCGCTTGTCACGAGTTTAACCGGAGGTGTAAGAAACTGTGGCCAATATAAAGAACAAGGACGGAACAGTATTATAAGCTTATTCCTAAGCCAAAGCCTGAGCCTACGTGTAAGAATGAGTTTAAGCCTAAGCCTAAGCCTACGTGTAAGAATGAGTTTATTCCTAAGCCTAAGCCTAAGCCTACGTGTAAGAATGAGTTTATTCCTAAGTCTAAACCTAAGCCTAAGCCAAGCAAAAACAATTAGTGTAAAGCTTCAGCTTATTCTATTCTAGACGCACAGTAAAACGTTCCGCCCCTGATCTTTACATGGGCCGAAACTGTAATTGGGGAGTTCTGGAAACGGTCAAAATTTGATGCAGCCGAAAGTCACGGCAGAGGTGATCTTAAATCAAGTGTCTTAAATCATTCAAATTGTTTTAAATGTTAGGAATAAGAAGTAAAATGTTGCCAAAAAACATTGTTTTGATCATTTTTTCGCTATATTTCAAGGTATTTGTGTTTGCAAATGATATTATCCAAAATTTTCAAATCAACTTATTAAAACGACACAGTTTTTATACAACTACAAATAATTTCACTACTGAAGTTCCCGGGGACGTCCGGCAATAGTTCTGACAGAGGTGGTCAATTGTCAGCCAGGATCCGACCTCCATTTGTACACTGTAATTAGGGTGCTACCGGATATTCGGTTTTCGGTTTAATATCCGGCAAAAATCGATATTCGTATTCGGTATCCGGTGTAAAGGTACCGGATACTGAGTATTTACTGTTTCGGATTCGAATACCAAAATCTGTTTTTAATAAGTAGACATATTTAACAGTATTGGTCTTTCCGTACTTGTGTAACTTATATTAATATTGTGATAGTGAATGCGGAAGCAATAGATGTATACTTATATATATGTATATATCTATAATATATCTATATATGTATATATGTCTATATAAATGTAAATATATAAATATCTCGATATAGATATATAGAAATAAATTTGGTACAATGCTTAAGCGAAACCTTATAAGAGTACTACTATTATGTGTTTTCGTTTTCTGGCTTCAGTTCAACTAATTAATTATTTGGTTTTACCAGTGTCGTGTGTTCGCGTGTTTCTAAACGTTGATGTGTCACACATTTTTACACACTGCTCTCACAATATTGTTATTGTGGTTAACAGTGTTTATATAAGTAATTTAGCTGTGGACAGTCGTTTCGTGCAAAAGAGTCTGGTTTGATAGCATATTTATGGACGACAAAATTGTCACCTGCAGGCAACTCGTACAGCGACAACAACTTGTAGTATGGCGACAATTGGTCAGTTTCGCCCGTTTAAGCTGAGCGACGGAATTGTCGGGTCGACGAGTTGTCGGAGTCCCGACGAGAGATTTTGGGATACTCAAATAGCTTTGAACTGTTTTGACGTGGGAGTATGAGAAATGTTTATTGCGGGACGGCTTGGGAGGGGTGTGGCAGTCCACCCATCCTGGATCGATTCAAATTGCAAGGGCTGCCCCCCACGTTTAAAACGAAATAGTTGTGGCCGGGGAAACTTTTCCGCTGTGGGGGGCAGGAACTACAAACGTTGCCTTTATGATGCATGGTACAGTTAATATGTAGCGTATACGTAGTTGTCTCCGTGTTACTAGAAAAAGATTTAGAGCCACAATGTTTGACCCCCTCAGTTGAGAATATGGTCCACAATGTTTGACCCCTCAGTTGAGAATATGGTCCACAATGTTTGACCCCCTCAGTTGAGAATATAGTCCACAATGTTTGACCCCCTCAGTTGAGAATATGGTCCACAATGTTTGACCCCCTCAGTTGAGAATATGGTCCACAATGTTTGACCCCCTCAGTTGAGAATATGGTCCACAATGTTTGACCCCCTCAGTTGAGAATATGGTCCACAATGTTTGACCTCCTCAGTTGAGAATATGGTCCACAATGTTTGACCCCCTCAGTTGAGAATATGGTTTTTTTCACAATGCGGAATGTGGGCGCTTCAACCGTTTCGCTCGTGTTCACTCTTTCTTTCGAACATTCAAAATTTAGCATTAACGTGAGCGAACCGAGCGACAAACCAGACGCATTTAAAAACTTCGGCGGTTTTTGTTTCAACCGGTTACGGTGGGGACCCCTTGTGTGGTGCCCCACCCCCAAATGGGAGGTATGGGGGGTGGCTGCTCTCCGGCCCTAGTGCAACAGTCTGATAAATTGTTGAGCCCATTTTAGTTTTGATACGGTCAAGTTACAATATTAGAATGTAAGCGCGAGATGCTATTAAAATCAATAAGCTAGTTTTGTTATAAATTTCATTTCGGGGGTAGTTTTGTATTACGCGGATCTCCTGGAACGGGTTGTTGTGAAACCCTGGACCCAGAATTTCTCGAAGCGAAAACCTGGACCCGGAAATAATTTATTTGAACCATCATCAGCCACCGTACATTACCATCATAACACAATGCAGCTCATCTGTGTATTTTACAATGCTTTAACCGCCGTCAGCCAGCATTTTTGACAAACGTGGAATGTGTGTGCGTTGTTTATATACTGAAGTGCTGACTGTGTGTGTGATGTTTATGATGTATGCATTTAATACATATTTGTTTGTCTGTAATGTACGGATTTTGCGCCAAAATAATTGCGCGCGCGCGCGCTCGTTCGCCTTCGCTGTTTCTCTACACGGCTGCCATCAGTGTTGTTGTTGATTTTATACGTTAAATTAACAATTGTCATCTCTCTCTATGAACGGTAAAGAATGCGCTGAGTGCGTTTAAATTTATTGTTGAAAAAATATTTTGACAAAATGTTATGTAATGTATAAGAATGGGCCGGTATTGTCAAATGTGTGTAGCGTAGCACCAATCACCCACCAGTTGATGATATATCTTGCAACTTTCGAAGCAGTGAATGCTGACACTGAAAATTTCGCACAATAATTCGCGTTTGATTTACTAATACTCGTGTATCAATTTTGAGTTAAACAACTGCCAATCGTTCGCGAGTTTGAATACCTATTACAAACTGATGATAGTTGCAACACACGCTTGAAAATACGGATTCTAGTATGAAAAGCTGATTAATAGAACTTTTTACTAGTTGCGGTTTATCTAAAAAACGAATATTTTTCATGTCTAGGCTTTTTTTATATTGTAGCAATACTAACTACAATGTTATCAGCAGTGTCTCTACACGTGTTAAATATGCACCGATGCTGCCAAAAAACTATTTTCACTTATCTTTTGTAGACATACGCATATAATTGTACATTAAATCAACAAGACAAACTCGCTAAACACGTTTGTGCATTGTTTTATGTTTGTGTGTATTGTGCTGTATTGGGGGAGATGATACAGCTTCCGCATACCATTTTATATATACTACGTGCTGTTGTACAACAATACTGTATAGTTTATATATGTTTTTATACGACATGCATTGTTTTAATGTTGGTTTTTACTGTACGCCATTATTTTCTGTGAAAGGTACATGTTGCAAGATAATGTGCTATTCTGGCCAATGGTATTGAATTTATAGATCAATCGTTCTGATGCCAAAATTTTCTAACAGTGAATGCCGCGTCCGAAATATCCGGATCCATACTGGTTTGGAATGAATTAGAAAACAATGCACATGGACCGCAGGTACCGCGGCTGCCGGTGCCTCGTTTAAACACTTGGATATCGTCGACAATCTGTAACCAATGGCGGATCCATGGGGGAGGCCACCCCGGCCGTGGCCCCCCCACAGCATCTCAACAAAAATTATATAGAGTGTCAATTGCTGTTCTACGCTGTTTTACAATTAGGGATAATAGACATTTAAGGACTCTACCCGCTTACGGATTCTTATTAGGGATACGGACTCCTATTAATTGGGACTCAAAATGGGGACCCCCCTCTTATTTGGGTCACTACAGTATGGGTCAAAAATAAGTTTATTACCTGTGAAATTTTGGCCCCCGCCCCATTTTGAGATCCTGGATCCGCCACTGTCTGTAGCCAGATGATAATCTTTCCACTCGTCCAAATTCGTCTCGTGAACAATCTCCCCCCAACGCGGCGTGTTGGTAAGGAGATTGCCGAATAAAATTCTAATTGTTACATCCGCTGATCCGTTCTCCCCTGGCCAAATCATCGCTATGTGAAATTTACGTTTTCCCGCTCAAAATCACTATTAGTAGTAGTAGTATTACTCAGCAAATTTTATATGTTGCCAGGGAGAATCGTTTATTCGTCATTGCCGCCAAACTATTTCTTCAATAGAATTAATATACATACATATATACATATTCATACATAAACGCACATGTCACTGCTGTGTTGTTCAATTCAAACACAACATGTATGTATAGTAGGAGATTCTGTGTGTATATTTTCGTCCATACGAGGGCAAAATTTGCGTCCGACCCGCCGATTTGGCGCGCGTTCTTGTAATGTTTTTGGAATTTTTCGTTTCCACATATAAATATATTATATATATGATATATAACGTAGTGTATATGAATCAAAATTGTTATAAATGCAACATAAATATGTATAATAAAATAACTATATATGTACCGCAATATATATAGAAATAACAACATAATCTTTTATTAACACACAATCATACGTAGAGGCGGATCCAAAAGTTTTGGACGGGAGCGGGCTGGCAACTGTTATGAACCGCAAAAATTGTAAAATACTAACGTTCTCGCCATTTTAACATGAAAAAAATTCAAACGGGCGGCCTACGACGTCCCTCCGCCGCGTCTTCCCACGTCTGCATCCGCTAGTGATCAAACGGTACATTGACGGTGGTGCCTCTTGTGTTTACTCTATAAGAGCTTTTATGTCAATGATTGTATACACAAGAAAACGCATATATACACATTTTAGCGCAAAGCATCAATATTCGTGTCTTCGCCTTTAGCGCAAGCCAAATATACATACTTAATGGTGTATATTTGGGCCTTAGTGAACAATTGGCACCGTTCCAATTTTGAAATAGTTGTATGTGTCGTCGGGGTGTATATACGCGTGGGTGTAGGAATAGTTATGTTGATATGTTTATAATGTATATTATATGTTTGAAATTGGCTGTGTACGCGTGTTTTGGCTGAGTTCATTCGGTTGTAGTGGTGTGTTTTGTTTATATTTGTTTTTATGTGTTTATGATTTTATTGTTGCATTTTGGACATTTTTGAATGGTACGTACGTACGTAGTGCGCGATGGAATGTTTATTACGGATCGACGGAGCGATATGGTTTGGATTTTAGTTTTTATGTGTTTACCCGTAGCTTGAGAGACAAGTGCTATTCCGACTGAGGGGGTAAAACAAAGGAGAAAAGGTTTTTTCGGCGAAGAATGTTTCCATTAAACCCGACTGGTAGGCATATATATACTCTGGTTTGGTATTGAATGATGGCAGTTATATAAGATTTTGTAGTTTGCTGTGTGTGTATATTGCGGTTTTGTGTGATTTTTCGGGAAAAAAGCATATATTTTGGTGTGTGTGTGATATTTTCTCTCGATATTCTATGATTAGAATCAAACAGCCTTACGGCTGTCGTTGAAAGCGAACGTTGTTGGCTATAATTAGTCACACACCTGGCTTTGGCTGACGCTGAGGTTGTTGGTTTTATGTTGTGTGATTTTGTGGTGCTTCTATTGTACGATGGGGCGTAGGTAAAGAAAGCCAGGCGGTGTTTAGACCGCATAGGAAATTTTGCCCCACCTTCCAAGAAACGTGTTCCAATTGCGGTTGTAGGGTCTTGGAAAATTTTTTAGGCGCGTGCTAAATTTGTAACCCCTCCGTGTTACTCGAAAAACGTGAGCTGGATAAGCAGCGACTACGGTGGTGTATACGCCAAACGAAGGCAGAGTTTCTGCGATTTCGAAACATTTTACTGCATCTGCTGTTCTTACGTGCCACATTGCGCAGTTGTCGGCTCACTGGGTATGATCACAAAATTACGTGATTTTATTAATTTTCGTTTATAGATATACCACGGCTTAACCAGGAAGTAAATTTTATCGTGCTAAACAACAGGCATAGAAGTTGCAATTGTTGTCGGGACAGGAATTTTTAATAAATTTTCTTCGCTGAATTATCAGATTTAACAGTAGTTTTGATTATCAAATATTTACTTACGTCACAAATATTACGTTTTTAATCAGGATAGCTTTATAACAAACAAAATTCAACGAAATGTCAACGCTTTTCTAACCCAAAATTTGTAGCTTTTTAATTGATTTTAAATGATTATGAATAATTTGCCCAAAAAACTGTAAAAATTCATTAGCTGAATAATATGCTTTGCACGTCTAATTCGTCCATTTATTGAGGCTGCCGCGTTTCGTGAAACCATCACAATTTGAAAAAAGAATAAAACAGCCCCCGCCCCAGGCGGTCCTTTTGATCCAACGCCAAAACTGTCAAAAAGTATTCTATCAGTTTTTTCAATCATATCAACTCAATAATGAATTTTTGATACTGAGTTTTTGCGTCTTTAAAGCCGTATTTCGAATTTGTGCCGGAATTCCGTCCGGAAAACATCGGGACTCTGCCTCGATTTGTCAGGGCAAGGACCTTCGCAAGAATGCCACCCTAAAAAGTCGAGACCCATCCTCCATTTGTCAAGGCAAAGGTTTTGCCGGGTCATTCCTAGTCTAAATTTAACTGACCACAGAAGTTGGAAAAGTTAGAATAGAATAATATGCTATGTAACGTACTTCATATATGTACAGATTCTAATTTAGAACGATCATGAATGTAGAGAAAGAGGCACACGTTTGCTATCGCTAGTAAATATACTAAAATACGTAAGATGGGCGGGTGGGGGCGTTTCAGCTTTAACAAAATATATAGATTTAGTTCACTGTTTTAAAATGTTTGACAGCACAGATGTGATTGTTGGTGTAAGCATAAAATTTAGACGCACTAAGAAGAAATGTGAAGAAAGGCGTTAGCAGTTTTGAAAAGTTGTTGCACAGTGTGTATGGTGTATAGCCAAAATGGGGTTGGCGGGATAAATTTGAAAGTATCAGGGTGCAAAGCGGAACTGGATTATATCGAAATCGGAACTATAAAATTTGTGAGCATACGGATGATTTGTATTAAAAAGTATAATATTGATTTAGGATGTCTGTTGGCTGGCAACAATTCTCAAAAACTTCGCATGAACAAATTGGCAATCATTCGTTGGCTCTGTAAAGCTAAACTACAATGAATTATTGATTAGTTAAACTAAGATTAAGACTGAGTCTAAATCTAAGTATGCGATAATATAATATTCAGGGTTCAACCGGAATTCCGGTTGCAGCCGGAATTTCTGTTCCGGCCGTAATTCTTACAAGAATTTAAATCCTGTCCATGTTTCAGCGTTGAAAGCCGCAGGGTCTGTAATTGTTTTACGGTTTTGCGGCAAATTATGCAGAATCAGGTTAACAATAACAAATTTACGCTTGAAAAGCTTTAGCTTTTGTTCACAATTTGTATTTGTTCGTCGTGTGCACATTCGTCATATTTTGAACTATTCAACGTTTATTTTGTATACAACTTTGAAACAAAACGGTCGACGAATAGTATCTTGTATTTTGTGTTATGAATTACGTCAATTAGTCTATGGTTTGTAATTCCTGTACCGGTTCCTGTTCCTTTTCCATCGAAAAAAGTCAATTCCTGCTTCGTGTGCATTGTAGTTCATGTTTGAACCCTGGTAATACGTATATAATCATCACTATGGTCTGGCGGACGGAGCGTTTGCTGTATTAAATCCATATATTAAAGCTGGAACGCCCCGCATACGTATTTTGGCCAACTTTCCAGCATTACTTTGTTTACAATAATTTCTTAGGAAATACACGTGAGTGTTCTGTGAAAGGAAAATTTGCAAAGAAATTTTTGTGCTTTGGCTAATTTTTGCGCATTGCGCAAAACTGGCAGACTAGTTAAACACTATTGTGCGAATCTATACAAGTGTCTATTTACGTATATATCTTGTGCAGAAAATAATTTACCGATAATTGTCGTTGTATTCCAAAGACAACACAGAGCACATATCGATGTGGTGGTTTGTTTGTGCATTTTTTGAACAAAATGTATCTTTTAAACGATGTATGATTGTATTTGTATATTTTTGTACATTTTTTCAGTGTTTTAATATTATTTGTGTTGTTATTTTTTTATGTTTTTCGTTGTTTCTTCTTTTGCCTTCAATTTTTCGTATTTTATTGTGTGTCTTTTGTTTCATTTGTCTATTGTTTGATTTTGTTTCACACTTTTTGTGTATATATATATATACATAATATAACCACTGTATATAAAGTTTTGTGGACAAAATAATAAACTACGATGGTGTTGTTGTTGTTGATATGTATGTGTATTTGTTTATTAGTTTGGTATGCATGAATGTACTACGTATTTTGTGAACGAACCAATAAATGTCGCGACAGATAAGAACACTTCAACGGCGAACCAAAGGGGATGGCTGGCTTGGGTGACCCCCAGGCCAAGGCGCTCGTAACAGAGATGAAAATCAAAATTTACTATTGAGATTTAGGTATTAAAATTGTGTTTGGCTTCTCGATCGCGTTTACTCTTGAGCTGTTTCAGTGTTACTTATCGCGTGCCGTCCACTCGCCCCCGTTGTTGGAAGTTTTTGGATCCGTTCTACTTGAAGACTTACAGTATATATACATTCCACGGCGATTTTTGTTATGTTTGTAGTTGCCGATTTTGTATATGGACGTACTTGTGTGTGAACGTGTGAATTTAACAATGGGTTTATTGGCGTTTTGAATGATTTCCTCGCTTAATGTTTCTACTTTTCGATAATTATATTTATTTATATATTTGGGGTTGTATATATATGTTTTTGCTGGAATATGTACTGATTGTTTGTTTGTGACGAATTTTTAAGAATAACGGGTCTGTAAAGATTTTTGAATAACGGGTCTGTAATGTTGATATGGTATGAGGGGTCTTTTCCGTTATTCCCCACCGCAGCCCGCGTTTGAACAAAAAAGGTTGGATTTTTAAAATTTTTTCGCATATTTACGCTTTTCATCACTTTCCCTGGTCGTTCCGCGCCCAAATTTGAATTTTGAATTTTTTTCAACATTTTGATTTATTTTAAGGTCCCAATGTCCCAACTGCGCTCAAATCAATTATTTGGCCATAACTTGTTAGCCGGTCATCTATGATTGCGAAAATCTTATCACCATTGTACTCAGGTCAACAAGCTGCGTCGAATGTGTATTTTATTTCTCTAATTTTTCGACAACAAATTTGTTGGGTCCCAAGAGTGCCTTGGGACGTTAAAACTCGAATTTTTCAAAAATTCAAATTTGGGCGTGGACTGATCAAGGAAGGTCATGAGAAGCTCAAATATGCAAAAAAAATTTTCGCGATACAACCATTTTTGGACAAACGCGGGCTGGGGATAACGAACGAAAACGATTTGATCTCTGTGATTTGGAAAGTTAGTCTAAACGGCCTGTTAGGTGTTTTGGTGTCTCCACAAATTTGATGAAGCGATATGGTATCTCCTATATCCCTCCTGTTGTATACGCCCCTGTTTCAGTATTATCCAGGTGTAACGTCTTATTTGCCAGATTTAGGCTCGTATTTGTAGATGATGTGGTTTGAACGAGGCTTGACCTAATATTTTTTCTAATTCATAGAGGTCATGGGTGTTGTTTGCGGTATAGTCTTTCAATTGCTTTTACACTTAGAAGGACTATTCCGGAGCGGCCCGATATCCGGTTGAACACTGCTTGCTTGGGGTCTCTTAATTTTAAATTGCGGTGGGTTCAAGGCGGCAGCAGCGCATCGATTGGAAAGCCAAAAAAGTGCCTATAGTACCTTATGTTATGATGAAACTAGGGTGCAACCGCTATTAAATTTTACCAGAACTGGAAAATGAAAAATGTATGCAGCCCAAAAATTGATTTTAATTTTCTTTTTTGCAATACGTTTTCATGGTGAAATAACCCTAGTTGGAGATAGGTAGTCACTTTTATCTGCTGCTTTCAATACCGGAATTTTTAATTCAGGTAAAAATTTACCGGGACCGGAAGGTAAAAAAATGCCGGAATTGGAACCGGAATCCTGGTTGTACCCTGGATGAAACCCAATCCGTTTTAGAACGTTCTAAAACCAATATTGTTTAGGTTTATGCTTAGATTTACGCGTACGTGCAACAGTTAAGGTTGTCTCAGAGTCTGTATATATGTTGCATTTATAATTTTTAGACCAACTAATACCTTTTTTATAATACATATGTATACGTAATAATTCAATGTGCGGCTATTGTTTACCAAATAATCGTCGTTATAAACATCACAAACCGTTACTTATATTTGGTTAATTGCCAATTATACTACGCTACACATACGTACTACACACAGTTGTTCAATTAAGTACTGTTTGGTTACGTCGTCTGTCGGTCGATTTTGGGGTTTTTTTGGAACGGATATCACGTACCATTTCACGGTGTATATTTTTGACTTGCTTTCGTATTGACAATGTTGAAACAAAAGTTGAAAAGTTTCGCGTTGGGCGGACTTGGACTCGCGTCTGATCCAGGCGGCGATAAAGAATCGATGAAGCGAGCATGTAAGTGGTGCTGTTGTTTGGTTTGGCTGTCGGCTGTAGAATGTGCCGACTGGTATCACTGTACGCTCCACCCACACCCACCCTCACGTTGACGGGGTTATGACAAGGGCTTAGGTATGCATAGCTATAATTTGCCTGTGGCGTTTGTCGAAGTCTAACACTTATCTCCGAAAATGTACGGGTGAAGTGTACTGGGGGGGGGGGCTGGATATTGGCCGGCTAGGGACCGACACTTATTTATATCATATTTCTCACAAAAGATGCCACTCACACCAGGGTGCGATCGGGTATCCATCCAGTTGGTTTATACCGACGTATATATTCGTTTTTGCGGGATAATAAACTGGAAACACATATTTGGTCTTACCCCCTGTTATCCACACGGTATCACGACATAACATCGACTCGACATTTCATTAAACCCATCATTATGCTTAGGCTTAGGATTACACTTTAGTTGGATTATGCTTAGATTGATTCACAAGGCTTTAGGACACTGTTGGGCGACAAGTTGTCGGGCGACGAATTTCCGCCGATTCGCTCTCTCTCACACACATATATATCATTATCATTAATGACTGAATCAAAAAGTATGCTAAGCTTTTGGGTTTGGATTTTCGTTCGTTTAGCTGGCAAGTATTTTTCAATATTACAAATACGTAATATATCCGCCGAGCTGTCGACCGCCCCGTCAGAAATTTGTGGATCCATCTAACACCGCAGCATAGCGGTTGTTGTACATATAATATCATCTTGAGCTTTATCTATTTGTCAGGGTTCCATCGAAATTCCGATTCCGGCTAAAATTCCGGCAAAATTTCACTTTCGATTCCGATTCCGGCTGACTGCTGTTCCGATGCCAGAATTCTGATTTTTCGGTTATGAGTTAAGATGACTGAACTTAGATTTTGCTTGTTTCGTTTTGTTTCGTTCATTTGCAATTATTCTGTTGGTATTCCGTCAACTATAGAAACATTTTTTGCTGAAATTATGAACTGTAACGGAAACAGGCATACTGCAACACAAAATGTCATACACCTTCTAGTTTTTAATAGAATTACTAAACCTTGATTCCGATTCCTATTCCGGTTCCGACAGAAAAATTTGCTTCCGATTCCGTTTCGACAAAATCTAGTTTCGGTTGCAACCCTGCTATTTGTATATGCATACGAATATATGTATGTGTACGTTTTATATGTTTGTTTATATTTTCAGCACACAGCGCGTTTCGTAAAACGTACAAGCTTGGTCCAGAGTTGGGACGTGGCGGATTTGGTGTTGTCTACAGTGGCCTGCGTACTCAAGACAATTTGCCGGTTGCAGTTAAATTTGTTGGCCGCGAGAATGTTATCGAATGGGGCATGGTAAGTATTACATATTTTAAGCATTTTATTAATTAATATACTCATATTAAGCACGTAGCTAGCTCATCTTGGCAGGGGTGGCTAAAAATGTTCAGGATGGGCTTACAAGGGTTTTCGTTGATTTACAAGCACGGTTGAAAATTTTCTAGGAGGAGGCACAAAATTGTTCCAACGTGCAGTATCCCAAACTTTGATTCGGCTTAACGTTTTATTTTTCAACAAAAATATGTTTGTCTCGAAATAAACGACTATTTTGATAAAATAAAATACATTGTTACAGAATATTTATATATGGATTCGTTTTCGGGCCAAAATTAATCTTAACTCCATGCATATTTGTTGTACGACTTAAATACTTTCAACAGTGCATAAATTTATATCCGGTATCCAATTAACAGCCGGCTTCGGTTCCAGTACAAAGTTTTCAATCCGGTTCCGGTATTCGGTACAATTAATATCTGGTCGGTCCCTGAATGTTACGTACATACAAACATATATATGCCCTTTATAACGTGTGAGGGTCACATAGTATATATACATAAGCTTAAGTGATTGTTGTTTAGCTTATACGTACGTACGTATTTGTGCAGTGTGCATAAAAGGGTTAAATTGCGTTAATTGAACAGGCCTCACACTCCAGTCAGTCTATATGCAGTATTTATGTATGGTTTTATTGGTGGGATTTGAGAATTAAATTTAGGTTATTTCTGTTTCTGTTTCTGTACGTAGAGAAAAGAGTCAGCAGTGTGAAATGTAGATTTGGATTCTGGTTGTATAGATTTTGATACTGGTCGTGATGGTACGTACGTATAGAATTGGATTTGTATATATGAAATATGTATTATATATATTGAACAATTTCCACCATACTTGTGCTGCTTAGGTTTAGCTTGATCAAAATTGTAGTTTGGTGGACATCCCAAACGACAATTGCTGCTTAGGGCAGCGTAAACAGCTACTGGAATGCAGACTAAACGTTGACACAGGTTCGTTTGTATACTATATAAACCTTGTTTAATTTGTACTTTGTAAATATGGTGAAGGGAAATAATTATTGTGCAAGTCAGTTTTCTCGAACTCAGACAAGTTTGAACAACCAATCACAAACCGTTTGCATTGCATCAGTTGTTTGGGCTGCTCCGAACACCAATATTGTCGTTTGGGACGTCCCAATAGCCAACTGGGACAAATAGCTGTTTGGGGCACAACATATATGTATTTATTCAGATTGTAGACTGTCTGCACATGCGTTACTTACATCTAAGTATGGTGGTACTCAGTGGCTGTGGCGTGCTTAGAAATTTGATTTGGCGACAGGCTGAGTGCTGACAGTATAATGTATAATGTTCCCTATAAATACGTAATTGGCACATTTTTAACGATTTATTGTGTAACAAATATACATACAGAGACAGTCAGTGCTTTCACCTGACAAACACACAATTTCGATTCGGTAAAAACTGAACGCGGCCGTCTATATAGGTAGCTTGTTTCTTTATGGATACGCCACTAAGACATATGTTTATGTTACTACTTATTATATACATATTATATATACGTATATATAACGTGTGTATAAAATATATATTTTAAGTACGTATTATGTAGTTTGAGTTGCGCATATTTTTTCGCAATCAATGGAGTAAGAAAGTGCCAGGTACAACGTAGAGCTGACTGTATGCAACAGTGTAATAATGTAGTGAGTGAAACTTTGTATATTTGAGGACGATTAAGATTGAATATTTTGTTTTTACATTTTATATACAATAAATATATATATATGTATGTATATGTATGTATATGTATATATACATACGTATAAATGTTAAAAAGAGGCGGGCGCCAGGTGTCGTAGTTCACTGATGTGTAGTATATATGCTGGAGAGTGTAATTGTGCGAGGTAATACAGTTAGTTACAGATACTCGCATGTATATATTTCAAATTCAGAATTTGAGAGACCAAAAAATATATATATGTATACATATATATTTAAGTGAAATGTATGTATATATGTTATAGTTATGTTGATGGCGATATTAATGTTTATTTTTGATCATTGTCGTATATCGGCGTGTACAATTTGGCACAGTTTCAAAATAAACAAAACAAATTTACATGCTATGCGTACGTATATGATAGAATAGCTATTGTGTTCAATACAGTGTTGGCAGACAGAAACGTCTATGAGCGGAATTTAACAGAAATACTAAATGTATGTATCAGTGACAGATTGACGCCGATACAGGGACCTGAATCAAATATAAGGTGTATATATACATACCAGGATGCAACCGGAATTATAATTTACCGGAACCGGAATTTGAAAATTCTACCGGAACCGGAACCGGAAAGTTAAACATGCATTTCACCAAAAATTTCATTTTAATCGTATTTTTGCTCTATTATTTGTGAAACAACCTTAGTCGAACATAGGTATTTATTTTATTTGTTGTATTTTAGATTTTCATCATCGACTGAAGTGAAATCCACCATCGACGGCTTATATTCTGAGTACAAGTGGCTTTCAAAAGAGATTCTTAAAAATTAGCAAAGTTACGAAAACGGCCAAATTATAACACCGGAATTTTTAAATCCGGTAAAAATTTACCGGAACCGGAACCGGAATGCCGGTTGCACCCCGATACATACATACATATGTTGTAAGCTGGGTCCAACCGGAATTCCGGTTCCGCCCTTTGGTAAATTTTAACCGGAATTAAAAATTCTGGTATTTAATTTTGGTCGGTGGATATGGAGATATTTTATTAAAAAATGACTATAAAAATTAAATCGATTTACTTAGTATAGTATATAAACCTGTGGATTATGAAAATCTAAAATACAGCAGCAGATAAAGTGAATACGTACCTATCTCCAACAAAGGTTATTTCATCAGTAATGAATTTTTCGGTGGCATGTATTCTTCATTTTTCGGTTCTGTTTCCTTTAATTTTTTCAATTTCCGGTTCCGGTAAATTGTAATTCCGGTTGCATCCTGATCGTTATTGTTGAAATCTGGCTTTCATTGATTCTTTGTGAAAGCATTTTTGACAAATTTGGCGGATAGAATTTAAAGAATTCTATGTTAGCAAAATAGGTTTCTTTCTTACCGAACATTAGGATAATATATACGTAACTGAGAATTATTGTTGATCACAGTGTAAACGGAATCCGATTCCGATTCCTATACATATAATTTAGTACCGTTTGACAACCTGACGATAATGCTTGTTGTTATTATTGTTTTTATTACTATACTATTATTATTATTATTATTATTATTATTATTATTATTATTATTATTATTATTATTATGTATTGACTGTTTCAGTTAAATGGACGTCAAGTTCCGATCGAAATTTGCCTCCTGTGGCAGTGTCGGCATATTCCAACGGTGATCACAATGTTGGACTGGTACGAACGTATTGACGGATTTTTGATAGTAATGGAACGTCCAACGCTGTCGACTGATTTGTTCGATTTTATCACTGAACGTGGACCGCTTGACGAACGTTTGGCGCGTAAAATATTTCGACAGGTAAAGTGTATGTTGAATAAATTTTGTTGACTGGTAGCTAGCTTGGTTAGGGCCAATGAATATTGGGTAAGAATATGATATACGTATTACGTATATTATGAAAATATTCAATATTAGGCCCCCCGGTACGAGGGCCGTGATCAGGCCCAGAGGCGTCTCCAGTGTAGTGTTATATTGCTAATTTATCCTTAGGATACTACTATATCCGTAGATTTTAATATTTGCTATGTTTAGCTGTTAGCAAGTAAGTCATTTGGTGGAGGTTATGGGTGTACGGATGTGTAATGTCAGACGTTTGCCATTTGATTGTTTTTGATTTTCGATTGCATTGTTCGATTTTGGATTTTGGCACTTTGCCAATGATGATAATATGTACGTAGTCACGCACGACATGTTTGACATTGATTGGTTCGTTTTAGGTTGTCGATACAGTTCACGCGTGTATCAGCGCGGGCGTTCTTCATCGTGACATCAAAGATGAAAATATTGTTATTGACTTGAAAACTGGCTCGATTCGGCTCATCGATTTTGGCTCCGGCGCGTTGTTCAAAGAAACGCCGTATTCGTGTTTTGATGGTAAGAATAGTTTGGGTTAGTCACAATTGGCGTGTACAAGAAGAGTAGAGAGTAAACAGCGAGGATATACGTATATCCATCGAATTTAGTGGAAAGTGTAACAAAAACACTTTTACAGATCCTGCCGATTAGATGCGGTGCGGTCATCTCCTCCCGATATAAAATTCTAACAACGTTCCTATTCATCGCCAATTCAGGGTAGCGGCCGCTAGGGTATCTAAAACCCCCACATGTCAGATGGAACCCATCGTGCAAAATATATATCAACCAGAGTAGTATATACAGTAGCTATGTAATCTAAAAGCAGTGGCACACGAGCGGGTGCACAACATACGTATAATTGGCAAAACAACAACGCTCGCCAGACAGAAGCGAAATAGGGCTCAGCAGACTTATTTCTAATTGAGTTGTGCGAGAAATGTACGTAAACTTTACTGCGTAAAATGTGGAAAGTTGATTTTTAGCTGATGTTTTTTACGTTTGAACAGCAGTTTGTTGACGAAAATTATTTAAATTTTGAATTTCGGTTTCGGTAGCGATATTCAATGCCTGATTTTCTTGAACCTATCACTATCGATTTATATAACGTGCCTTTTGTATATTATGTATACTATTCTTACTTTATTTACAGGAACACGAGTGTACAGCCCACCGGAATGGATTCGTGACGGCACTTATGTCGGTCGACCGGCAACTGTTTGGTCGTTGGGCATTTTGTTGTACGATATGGTATCTGGCGATATTCCGTACCATGATGATCGCGATATTGTCAAGAATACAATTATATGGAGGCGTCGTGTATCTACAGGTAAGTATTCTCTAACCCTAGCAACAATTAAAAGGTAATGTGAACGCGAACGGTGCCATTTTCAAATTAATTTTTCAAACACAACCACGATAAAGATAGGTGGTAACAGTTTTCCTGTGTCAAACGCACCGATACATACGTAATATGTAGTACTGCATACTGTCGGCAATTATTTACATCCCCATACATACGATTGTTAATTTTATTTAATAGATGGCGGCAAAAGCCCTCACACAGTGTTTAGATTATTTCATGGTTAGCCATTGGCTTAAGCGTTGGCTCAATTTCCACTTGTGTAAAGAAGGAAGTAAAACAAAGGCGGCCTGTACTTTGTTGTCAATTTATTTTCCTGCCGCCTTAAATAATACGTATGCTTAAATTCAACTGACAGTAGCGACGTTTGATCGGTGACCACCAGGGTGCAACCAGAATTCCGGTTCCGGTTCCGGCATTTTTTCACCTTCCGGTTCCGGTTCCGGTAAATTTTTACCGGATTTAAAAATTCCGGTATTATAATTTGGCCGTTTTCTTAACTTTGCTAATTTTTAAGAATCTCTTTTGAAAGCCACTTGTACTCCGAATATAAGCCATTGATGGTGGATTTCACTTCAGTCGATGATGAAAATCTAAAATACAACAAATAAAATAAAACCTATGTTCGACTAAGGTTATTTCACAAATAATAGAGCAAAAAATAAGATTAAAATGAAATTTTTGGTGAAATGCATTTTTCATTTTCCGGTTCCGGTAAAATTTTCAAATTCCGGTTCCGGTTCCGGTAAATTGTAATTCCGGTTGCACCCTGGTGACCACTGTTGAAAAATCGACCGCACCGATCACACGTTAATACAGCAAGAGTGAGTAAGTAACTACAACTAAGTTATGTGCCGGCACAACGTCGGAACATTGCTAGGTAGATGTGAGGCTGGAGGAATGTATTCGTGGAAGTTGTTGTAAGTGTATATTGGTGTATGCTACTGAATATATTTTTTTATCATTTGTTCGTTTTGCCATATTTACAGAAGTCAAAGATCTGATTTGCCGCTGTCTAAACAGCGATATGACCGCGAGGCCGTCGTTTGACGACATTCTGGGCCACGTTTGGCTCACTCAGCCGTTGCCATTATTATCGAACAACAACAACAACAACTCATCGCCGTCGAGCGCCGGATGTAATGCAGCGGCAACATCAAACAGTAGCGGCGCCGTCATTCCAGGTGCATCACTTGTTCCGTTGCGATCGTGTTTAAAGAAAACAGTGTCGCATCGGTGTGCACGACATGAACAGTTGTTGTCAAATTGTGAAAGTAAGAACAACAATAATAACAATAGTAATAATAATAATAATAATTGTGAAGAAGAATGTCGTGAACATTCGACTGCCGCCAGTCAAGCAAGTCACTCGGCGGAAGTGTTGCATAAGTTGTCGACAGGAAGTTGTGGCGATGCGAACAAAGCAAGTTGTAGTAGTGGTCGAGGCAGTGGGGTGTCGCTAGAAACTGCACTCAGCGGCGATTGTGTTGCAAGCGGTAGCAGCAATAGTAGCGTGCAGTCGACGTCGGCGACAAGCAGTTGTAGCTGTACGTTTACGTCGCCTGCAGTTACGCCACCGCAGGTGGTCGCTTGTCATCATAATGGCGATTGCGATCACGGTCGACGTAAGCAATATTGTCCAACGCAACAAGAGCAACAACAACAACAACAACAACAACATTATCCCAGCCGTTTTCGCCAGCATCTTTCACAACACCAACAACACCAACATCGCAAATGCAATGGACAACACTTCACTGAAGAAAAGAGTGGCGATTGTTGTGCTGCAACACCAGCTGTCAATATGGTCGTCACAGCTGGAGGAGCAACAACAACAACCACTAATTGTATGGATGATGAAGTTACTGAGAGATCTGAACTGCTGCAACAAAGTTCATGTCCACCAACGGATAATGAAATGAGGCATGGTGCGGGATCAGAGACAGCTGCAGGGTCGGCGTCTGTTTTATTGATGATGGCAAATAGCGCACCGGTTGAACGTAGACGCTATGGAGCGGCGAATAGTGCGACTGCTGGCAGCAGTGGAGGACTTGTGGACGGCGTGCAGGATGAAAGTTTATATATAGTCAGTGGAAGTAGAGCGATTGTCGATTGCAACTGCGGTGAATTGACAATAAGTGGGTTCGGGCAACCGGCGTGGCATCAGCAACCGTCTAGTGCAACCACGGTAGTGACAAGTTCGAAAAATTTGCGCTGTATTGCTACGGATGTGAATAATGGAGCGAGCGCGACTATGCTGGTGCCTGAAGATGCTCTAGCTGGCGCAACTAGCGTAACAAGGTCTGCCGACTATAGGCTATCGCATGGCGTAGGCAACAACAACCACAACACCACTACCAACAACAACAACAACAGCTGTAACGGAAATGAGCAAGTTGCGGTTGTTGCGTCGTCTGCGTCGTCAACAACGTCGTCGTCGTCGTTTGATGATTCGGATTACTGTAGTTCGCCAGAGATGTCAACCGATTCATTGGTCGCAGCCGCGTCGAAAAGTGTACCCAGTGGCGGCGCCAGTCGTGGGAAATTCTCACGCTGTGGTAGTGGTCATTGCAACAGGAGCGATCGTCAGTTGTTGTTGCTTCCGATGACGTCATCATCGCGTGGGACGGCGATGATTATGGCATCGATGACGAACGCAAGAATGACAACAACAACAACAACGACAGCAGCGATGCGAGCTGCGACCAACAGCGTGTTTCGACATATTTGTTATAAGAAAGCAGCTGCAGTTGTTGCTGTTCAACAGTTTTGTGGAGGAAATGGTTCTACAGTAATGGCTACTGGTGCCACCTCCGGGAATGGAGTCGGTTCTACGAACGATGGTGAGGGATCTACAAACACTAGTGGATACAGTATGGAGACTATGAAAGTGCAGAGTGCGGCCGCGGTGCAATATGATAACATGCAATCAAGCAATGGAAATGATCAATGTTTGCAGCAAGAGAAACAACAACAACAACAACAACAACAAATGCAACAGCAGCAGCAACCACAACAACACCAACAACAACAACTACGACGATGTCAACACGATTCGGGTTTTGTAATGGCTAGCGTGAACAACAGCAACAGTCTTGAAGGAGTTGCGGTTCTTAATGAAACTGAAGGTGTATTCAGCCTTGAGGCTGGTGGCAGTGAGCAAAATGGAACATTTGCAGACAATTCTAACAGCGGCTATAAACCGAGTCACACAATGGACCAGTCAACATTAGTCGCTGACGAAATTCCTATGGATGTTCAGTAAGTGGTGTCAGTGTGGACCTACTTACCTCGAGAGTTTGGGATGAACTGTTCGGAAGAGTACCCATGGGGGTGTAAGAGTGGGACTGTTATATACTACAATGAACGACACATGTACATACGTATGTACATAACGCATATTTGAGGCTTGCAAAAATATAGATTTAATCAATGCAGTGGTGAAATTGTTTTTGACGATTGTTCTGCAGTATGTTTGCAGCCATTGTTTTTCGCCCCTTACTTGTCGATTCGAATTTCTGTATATATATTCTATAATAGTGTAATACGTTCCCCTTGATGTGTTTGATGTATTTAATGATTTATATTATTAGTTTCGTTTGTTAATTATGATTTTGAGTACTGGGGGTTAATAGTAAGCCGGGCTCGTATCAATTCCCTCCCCATATCCCGACTTAGGGACCTAGGTTTCCGAAAAGGCTTACCTAAGTGTGAACAGTGACCTTAAATGTTTGGGGAAAGACTATCTACAAGAGCCCTATGTCGGCATAAGTCATATATGTCGTAGGCAGATCTGTTATTTAGGCCAATTCCTAATTGGCATAGGCCAATCCTGCTATTTGAATTAATAGCACTTTGGCATGGGCTAAACTATTATTAAGCTAATAGACCAATCACAATTGAATATTTGATCAGATGCCGTACCGTCTGTTAACCACTCACCGTTTGTTATACTTCACTGTTGTTTTGCTACAACTCACAATCGCTTTGGACCTACGCCAAATTGCAATTTGCTTAAAGTAGCAGATTGGCGTATGCCAATTAGTAATTACTCCATATAGTTTTGTTGATAGTATACGTATCGCAGACTGCTAGTAGTAGTTTGATGACGCTATGGGAATATTATGAAATGGTTTAGCGGTGTTTCGTTTACCCTGCCCGCAAGCAAACACTTGCAGTATAGATTTGACCGATTTGAAAAAGTTTTCTTTCTTTCTTTATGTGTAAGTATTGTTTTTCAAAAATATGTTAGCGTTCAACGATGTACATATTTGTATATATGTGTGTATGGGTTTGGTTGTTTATATATCGAACTATTCTACCAATACCAATATGTCTTTGATGTATTTCTGTTGCTTTTGGTGTGGTGCACAAAAGCGTATTGTGAAATTATCTGCGCCGTTCTGCCGTACGTCGCGTCTCGGCGAGACTAATTTGTATTGGCTGGCAAATTGAGTTTTTTTGTGGCAGAAGCAACGTAATTAGTTCTTTTTTACTGAGTAAGGTAGTGGATCAGAATAAGTACTTTATAAGTTGAGTACTATACTTATGTCCAGGGTGCAAAGCGGAACTGGATTATACTGGAATCGGAATAGCAAATTTATACCGGAATAGGAACAGCAAATTTATATCGGAATTGGATTCGGAACTAGAAATTTTGACTATACATGTAATTTGTATTAACAAGTATAATATTGATTTACGGTGTCTGTTGGATGGCAACAATTCTCAAAAACGTCGCATGAACAAATTGTCAATCATTTTTTTGTTCTGTAAAGCTAAACTACAATCAGTTATTGATAAGTTAACTCATCGAAAACAGTATAACAAATAAAATTTTTGTGCAACGTAACACAACAAGTAGGCCTAAAATTAAAATGTCAAAATTCCGATTCCGGTTGCACACTGCTCATGTCGGATCAAATTTCTGCCGGATGCGCTTTTGAAGCTCACACACACCAATAGAACGAGTTGGTTTTGTATGTTGTTGTTTATTTTAAAATATTACCTAATGTCAAATAACATGTAGTATAAGTATATACTGCTAAATTACATTGATCATGTGTAACCTTTTTGTGGAAATATCGACTTAAATATCAAATCCGGATTTAGTGCTTTTTTTCAGTATTACATTGAACTCTGGTTCAAATATATGCATGTGATCTGCTGCTAGCTATATAAATTGCAAAATTACCGTTTAATTAAATCAGCTGTTGTTAATTTTGAATGCTTTAAAATAGCTCGTACTAGGACACTTGTGAGCTTAGTTTTCGAATACTTTCGTACAACGCATCTTAGACTATTGTGTTACTCAATTAAATGCTGGGTGAGTGAATTTCGGGATCGTGGTTGAGTGAAACAAAACAGTTTACAACGAACAATGATTGTTTTTCGTTTGCTGCGGTTTTTGTAAACTGAATGTACATATATATGTCATAGGTCAGTGTGCTAGTCAAGATAATTACGAATTGACGTGAGCTAAACTGATAGTGAACTTATAAACCAATCAGATTTGATTGTTTAGACAAACACAGTACCGTTAACCAATTAGCGCTGGTCTTACATCACTGTTGTTTCGCGACATATCACAATGTTTGTTTGGTCTAGACCAAACTATTTGCTATTTGCTTCGAATAGCAAATTGGTCTTGGCCAATCCGTAATTGGACTGAATAGCAGATTAGCCTACGACATATACGTAAACGTACATTCGTATATAACTATCTCTGTCATCATTCATAATATTAGCAGGCGTGTAGCCAATTTGAGGTTGGTAGTCAAACTACAAACAACAAGTTGTTTGATAAAACGTGTGTTTTTGGAACGATACCATAGTATCAAGTAACGCTCGATGTTACGTAGTGATTGTTCTATTAAAAGAAAATGATGTACATGAAGATGTTTGTGCATTCGCTACGTTTTGCGCATTGCGCAAAAACCGGCTGACTAGTATTCGTATTTTGAAACCGACATGATAATAAGCGATGTGTGACTGGATGGAAGTTTTTTTTTGGGAACAAACGTAAATAACAAGTGCCCCTTGTTCCAAAGTATTGTTGAATTAATTCGTGGTGATGTTTTCAACATTGTTATGGCTACACGCTTAGCGAAGCTGTACGTATGTGTGTATACCGTCCATCTGATGGAATATATACGTATACTAATTAACTAACGAGCTTGTTTCTCTTGTAATTTTAGGCAACGATTTTGTTTTTAACTGTGTTTTACGAACCACATATCTCATTTATGTCAGTGTATATATATGTAACTTAAAACAAACAGCATCTGTAGACACAGTCGTGTGTACTAAACGTATTGTATTCGCATGTAATGTACGTCATCATAGGCATGGCATGGAGTGTAACAATGTTGTATGTAGCCGGGTTCCATCCAGCAGAAAGTATATTTCAAAGAAAGCAGGCAGGAACCGGAACACGAATTGTAAATATATATGTCGTAGGCCAGTGTGCTATTCAGGCCAAATAGCGATTGGCCTAGGCCAATGTTCTATTCTCAGCAAACAGCAGATTGGCCTAGGCCAAATAGCGATTGTAGGATGTTGCAAAACAATAGTGATGTTTTTCTAATGCTCATTGCTTAGTAACGGTATTGCGTCTGTCGAAATATTCAAATCTGGTTAGTCTATAAGTTTAATAGCAGTTTAGCTTAAACGAAACAGCTAGTACGCAAAATAGCAGATTGGCCTAGGCCAATTATTAATTAGCGTGAATAGCACATTGGCCAACGACATATATATTGTGTCAGTGGCTGACTGCTAATAATTTAGCGTCAGTAGCGATCCTTGTAAGTATGCAGGTGGTGCAAATTGTATGTATCCGACGATTATTGTTGTTGGTAAAGAGTTGAAAACATTTATTTTTAAGCGTAGGTTGAGAAGTTCTAAACTTGAAATTTTATCGTGGAAGTATGATTTGAATGTTATTTACAGCGGATATTTATTGTGTAATTTGATATATATAAACCTTGGAATGATTTTTTTAAATCAGTATAAAAACTAAACAGTTAAGGGTTACATAGCGGATAGCATTTACAAGTATTCAAATTTACACAGTTTTATTGGCTTTCTGAAGACAACTAAATTTAAACACATCCGTTTGTTTTGTACCGGATGCGGATGCATATACACTGCCGTGTATTACAGAAGTATAATCCCGGTGAACATGCATGATTGTGTATATATTTTATTAACTCTGCATACGTATATTATTATTATTATTATTACAATTATAGTGGAAGTGTATGGTTAAAATGGTTTTACTGTTGCGCTAAGTATATTTTGGGCTGGGTGAAGTTCCATGTATACGCATGATTATACTATCTTGACAACCGGTTTCTGTTATTTCAATTTAATTATAATGCATAATTTTCTTAGTATATTTACACTAATAGAATTTATGGCAGGTGTTTTATATTCTGTGTTGTAATGCTTGAATGTTTACAGTGTATGTGAACTTTCAGATGTTAGGCTACAATACTTTTCGAGAAGAGCGTAACAGAAATATATGTAGCCATGAGGCAAACCAAACTTACAAAGTATGAATTGGGTTCACTGTAGGTTAACTGTCATGTTCGTTGTATATTACGCATTTGATTATTCAAAATATATATATTAATGATTGTATTGGATAACGCTTAATTGATTGAGCTTTCGTGTGTGTATGCTGTCTAATTTAACCGTTATTGTTTTGTTATTATTATTATTATTATTAAATATAAACTAGGGAAAGTTTCAATATTAATGGAAACAAGTATATATTTTAGCCATGGGTTAAGCGGAAGAATTAGCACAATTGTCTCAGATGATTGTTGAAAATATTGTCTTATGTTGCGTAGTGGACATAAACGATTTATAAAAAATACTCAAAAAATGTACACCAAGCAATCAAATGGTCATTTTTGGAGTCGAAGTATCGCACACTGCAGGGTGGCAACAAAAGTTCGGATTCAGTTGGAGATTAGGGAAGAAAATTGAAGCTTCAAAAACACGTGTTTGTCTTTGGGAAATTGAGTTGTAACAGACGGAGCTATTTTTCGGAAGCTTTTAGCATACTTGTAGTTGTAGTTCTAGACTTCAAATCAGTGTTTCAGTGAATTCGGCGTTCGATATTTCAAGATTCACATTTATCGATGGGGCCAGTGTAAGATATACGACTTGATTTGTCGAATTGTCAAAGGTTACAAGCTTAACATTATAGAATACTTATTTTTGTAGGTCTTCAGAGTTCGGTTTCGGCAAAAATTGCAATCACCTTAATAGGTACATTGTATTTCGTATTAATTTCGTATTTAATATTATTTATTCGTGTTAAGTTAATTTTAGTTAACGATTTAAGTATTAGCTGCCTCTGTTGTACGATGATATGAATAATTTATTACATGCTGTCTGTGAATTTAGCGTTTAATAATTACTGTAATGGTTTTGTTTGTATAGGCAAAATGTGGCCATATTAACAAAAATACACACGTACCGCTCAGATTATCGCCGATAAATGTATTTTTGCCAATTTTGCAATACAAATGCTTCTTAATCGACTAGAAACCTTTTACTTCCGTCCCATGATTATTCAGGTTAATACAAATTGAAAATAGGATTCGCTAAAACGCAGTGTTCGACTTTAAGACTTCGAAAAGATTATTGCTTAATAACTGAACTAAGAAAGCGTTAAACGAAAATTAATTTTGATACAAAATTCGTCATGTTATATTGATATATTGTTTTAGAAAAAAATTAAGGCGAAATTGTACGCACAGTTGTAATTTGCGATGGATTACTGATGGTGATGTATATAGCGATTGTGTAAAATAAACTAACCTTATTTAGCGTGTTTTACAAGAGCGATAGAATTAATGTCTCCGACAGCATATAAAAATTTCATTGGAACTTTGACGTACACACTAGCCAGAATAAATCAATCTATTTCAGACTTTTGTTTAGGCTTAGGATTAACACCTTTTTTACACTTAGCTATAGGAATGTGCTTCATTTAGCATTACGGCCGTAGAAGTAACATGGGCCAAAGTGACAGTCCCAATGTTTCTTTACTGTCTTGTTTAAATTATCAAACTTTCTCGAAATGCTCATTCGTAACAAGTTTTCGCCCGTGTAAAGCTAATAGGCGGACCGTTTTTCCACGAGTCTAATAGACACAAGCTACATACTATATTGCTTAAGCTTCCGTATAGGTATAGCTTTATCCTTACGCTGAAACTACACTGCAAAAAATACTGAGTCAAAATTTGACTCAACAAAAGAGTCAACCGGACTGAGTCAGCATTTGACTCTGTAGGAGTCAAAAATTTTGTTTCTGGACGGTGAGTCAAAATTTTGACTCATACAATGAAACAAAACAAGGAGTCAAAATTAAGGAGTCAAATATAAATAAAAAATTTCTGCAAAGTGAGTATTTAAATCCAATTGCATACTTTTCCCTGATGTGTCTAAACGAAATTGAAGTATGGTCGGTTGTAATTTGTTACGGCCTTGATTAATAATATACATACATAGCAAGTGTGCCAACGTATAGCAAGTGTACCAGTGTATACATATTATTTCGTATGGCGTGATGTAGGTTACCATGCGTAGCTGTTATATCCAACTAAATATTAATTTGGATATTTTCATTACTTCACAAAGAAACTGTATGTTATGTATATAGCATGGTTAAAGGATGGGTGTCGCACATGGGCGCATACATTCCAAAGACTGGATTTTATCACTTGTTTCAGTCAAAAAGTTTTTAGTTATATGTATACGAACCGACCGTATGCTACTCGCCTTTCTAGGAGTGGCTGGAAATTATTCACTAGGGGCTTGCAAGGGTTGTTCAATGACGTACAAGCAAGGTTAAAAACTTTTAAGGGGGTGGCCAAAATTGTTCCATAAGGTTGAAGCCCATCCGCTGGCTAACGGGCACGTACACGCAGTAAAACTATGTAAACCGCTCAGTTCTTTTCAAATATGACCATCTCGCTCAAACATTAACTGTAGAAAGGGGTGTATACAATGGGAGTTACAGATATAACCCTAAATTTTTGCAAGGACGTCAAAAGAAACATTTGCGGAATTAGAATAGTGTGCTTGGTTGTAAAGTAATAAAACCTAAAACAGTCTACCCTTAAAATAATATTATGGCTACTCCCCTGACGATAACAGCATTGCTACTTCTCGTTTCTCTGTATAACGAAAGGAAGTATACGTTTCTGGATCTTCCTGTGTATTTAATTACGCAATCCAGAATAGCTGCAGCAGAAAAACTAGTTTTGATTATAATTTTATTTTTCGCGCTTCTTTTAACCTTTTGTTTTTACACTATTTTTATCTCTTAGCGAGAAAAACTGGTTTTGATTTTGTTTTATTGATTTTTGTATTCTAGCGGGATATTAAGGTATTTGTGAAGTTTGTTTTGTATTTTATTGCGCGCCATTCTGAATTTTTTCAAGTATACCGTTTTAAAAGATTATAAAAGATAAAAGATGTAAAAAATCATAACATATCATTAGGGGAGTAGCCAGGATTTTTTCTCGGTTTTTTTGGACTTTAGCATTCTGGTAAATATTCTACAGCCTATAAAAGTCACTGCCGCGTTTTCACAAATTTGAATAACAATATATGCCCCTATCCTACCCATTATATTATATACGATACTGCATATCCCATGTGTAGCACAGGGGTGGATCGTTTTCCGGCGTGGCTGTAATAGAGTCAGTTTAAGCTTTAGATTAACTTTTTTTGCTTAGGTTTAGGCTTAGGCTTAGAAATAGGCTCGTTTTTACGCAAAGGCTTTGGCTTACACTTAAGAATATGCTTATACTACTGCTCCGGCCCTGTTCTATACATGAACCTGTGAACATTTAGAAAATTGCAGCCTTTATTTTTTCACTAACTTTTCTAGGCACAAAGTTATATTTAAATTTATCTGTAATAAAGCTAAGCAATGCTTATTCGTTACACTTTGCACGGGACCAACACTTCAAAGCTTTTGTATGCAGAAACTTTAGACGACTTTCTTGCTCAAGGTATAGTTACGATTGGCTATGTAACTTTTAGGTGCGTTCCTCTGTCTAACTGGGACAAACATAAACTGCACTAAGGACTTTGACTATATCCTTAGGCTTATGCAGGTTGTAAGCGGAATTCCGATTCCGATTAGGATTGCGATTCAAAACGAGTTCCGAATCGATTCCGATTGCACAATCAATCGGAATCGGAATTTTATATTTTAATTTAAGGCCTTCTTGTTGTCACACGTTCCATAAAATTTTTTCATCATTTATCTATTAAATTGTTTCAGATGGTTTATATCAATAATTGTCAAGGGGTCCCCTCCTAACCGGCCGAAACAAAAACCGCAGAAGTTTTGGAATGCGTGTGGCTTCTCGCTCGCCTCGCTCGTGACTTTTTCACACTATTCTTATTCTACCTTTCTGTTACTTCGCTTTGTAATTTTAAAGACTCACCTATTAAAATGATTTGAAAGATTTATGACAAGCTAACCATTTATTTCCGTGTGTTTTGATTGATACTACACTTCATATTGAACACGTGTATGCACTTTGTATTAGTTATAGAATTTATTCTTAAGTAAAGTAATAGCAATGCCCTTCAAGTGTTTTAAGTGTGTTCGTGTTTTTAAAACAGTTTCGCATCTCGCTAGCCATCTTAGAATTGTCCATGGTTGTACAGACACTGGCAGATTACAATTTCGATGTGCTCAGAAGTCTTGTCACAAACGTTTCGCAAACTTTCGTTACTACACTCGGCATTTGCGTGAGCGGCATGGCTCAGACGGAGAAAAATTTGAACAGTCGGAATTTGATCATAATTCCTCAGAGTATACTGCAGATTTTGATATTCATGAAACTGTTGGAGACGACTTCGCTGAACCTTTGTACGATGAATCGACATGTGATTCACATCATTTTTCCGATTTTGTGGAAAAAAAATGGTTTAAAATTCTGTCGCTGCTTCGGGAAAATACGGGTGCTTCTCTTCGTCTTGTCGGAATGTTGCTAGATGAATTGTATTTTAGTTTTATTGAGTTGGTTGACATGATTAAAGACCGCTTAACTGGTCTTGTTGGGATCGGAACAGTCTGTAATTTATTAGATGAATTGGAAGTTATTAAGGAAAATATACATAAAGCAGCGTTTCTGTTTGACTCAGAGTATAAGCAGGAGCAATATCTCCTGAAACATTGCGGACTAGTCTTGCCGCAGCAACTCACAGTGGGTGTGCCGTTGATGCCACAATACTCAAGTACGCTTAACTGCTACCGACCTAGACCTAAGCCGCACACGTATCAGTACATATCAATAATTGAACAGCTCAAATCAAAATTCCGCGATTCTCGTTTTCGGTTCCATTTAGAAAACAAGCACGAAAACAACGATGGAGTCTTAGCTGATTATTGCGATGCTAAGCATTGTAAGAAACATCCGTTGTATGTAATAGACCTAAATTTTATAAAGTTAGGTATCTACCACGATGACTTTGAAACATTGATATCCGTTAGGCTCGAAAACTAAAAAGCACAAA